>WTXF01000123.1:0-91660 GCA_022496215.1 Russula brevipes | reverse complement strand
CAGGACTGTCAAGTCCCAGGATTGACTGATTCCCAGTATACATGGCGTCCCGGGATATGATATTTCGAGTCCCAGGGGTGTTTGAGTACCTGGACTTATAGAGTCCCAGGATGATTGGAGTCCTGGAATGATTGGAGTCCTGGGATAATTCGAGTCCTGGATAATTCGAGTCCGGGGAGTGTTGGAGCCCTGGTACTCATGGAGTCCCCAATTGTTGGAGTCCCGGGATTCATGGAGTCCTGGGATACTTTGAGTCCCGGGATTGTTTGAGTCCCAGGATTGATTGAGTCCCAGGATTGATTGAAACCAGGGATTGTTGAAGTCCCGGGATTCAGGGAGTTCCGGGATTCATGGAGTCCTGGGATTCAGGGAGTTCTGGGATTCAGGGAGTCCCGGGATTCAGGGAGTCCCGGGATTCAGGGAGTCCCGGGATTCAGGGAGTCCCGGGATTCAGGGAGTCCCGGGATTCAGGGAGTCCCGGGATTCAGGGAGTCCCGGGGTCAGGGAGTCCCGGGGTCAGGGAGTCCTGGGATTCATGGGGTCCCGGGATTGCTCAAGTCCAGGGAGACTGTGAGTCCTCGGAATCAGGACTCTCCTGAGTCCCCCAATTCCTTTGCCTGGGATTGCTCAATCCCGGGATTTAATGAGTCCCGGGATTCTGGGAGTCCCGGGATGCTGTGAATCTGGGATTGTTTGAGTCCAGGATGTTGTGAGTCCCGGGAATCGGTGAGTACTGGGATTTTGTGAGTCCTGGGGTTCTTTGAGTCCCGGGATCCGTTGAGTCCCGGGATCCGTTGAGTCCCGGGATTCTTTGAGTCCCGGGATTCTGTGAGTCCCGGGATTCCACCTTATGTGGTTGTCAAGTGCCGATATACACGGGCCAACCGGGCCTAAGGTTTTCCACATTCCATACGACCCAACCGAGCTCGGCCAGGCAAATAGATATTATGTAAACCATATAAGCGCTCATTTAAAAATAAGTGTGATCATTCTGAAACCCCGGAACTTTTGGATCCCAGACATAAATCCCGGGAATAATACCGAAGGGAAATTTACCGGGACACCCGGGATATATTCCGGGATTTGAGTCCCGGGGTGCTTAAATATTGAATGGGGTATACCACACGTGTGGATCATTTACTATGCAGATAACTAAGTTCCGGAATTATTGAAACCCCGACAGATTCCCGGGAATAATGTCCCAGGGTAATTTACCGGGACTCCTGGGAAATATTCCAGGATTTGAATCCCGGGGCGCTTAAATATTGAATGAGATATATTGCACACGTTGATCATTTACTATTCACATAACTAAGCACTGGAATTATTGAAATCCCGACAGATTCCCGGGAATAATGTCCCGGGGACATTTACCAGGACTCCCGGGAAATGTTCCGGGATTTGAATCCCGGGGCGCTAAAATATTGAATGGGATATATTGCACACATGGATCATTTACTATCCAGATCACTAAGTTCCGGAATTATTGAAACCCCGACAGATTCCCCGGAATAATGTCCTGGGGAAATTTATCGGGACTCCCAGGAAATGTTCTGGGATTCGAATCCCGGGGCGCTTAAATATTCAATAAGATATATTGCACGCATTGATCGTTTACTATTCACATAACTAAGTACCGGAATTATTAAAACCCTGACAGATTCCCGGAATAATGTCCCAGGGAAATTTACCGGGACTCCCGGGAAATGTTCCGGGATTTGATTCCTGGGGCGCTAAAAAATTGAATGGGATATATTGCACGCATGGATCATTTACTATGCAGAAAACTAAGTTCCGGAATTATTAAAACCCCGACAGAATCCCGGGAATGATGTCCCGGGGAAATTTACCGGGACTCCCGGGATATATTCTGGGATTCGAATCCTGGGGCGCTAAAATATTGAATGAGATATATTGCATGCGTGGATCATTTACTATTCACATAACTAAGTACCGGAATTATTAAAACCCCAGCAGATTCCCAGAATAATGTCCTGGGGAAATTTACCGGGACTCCCAGGATATGTTCTGGGATTTGAATCCCGGGGCGCTTAAATATTGAATGAGATATATTGCACGTGTTGATCGTTTACTATTCACATCACTAAGTACTGGAATGATTGAAACCCCGACAGAATCCCGGGAATAATGTCCCAGGGAAATTTACCGGGACTCCCGGGATATGTTCCAGGATTCGATTCCTGGGGCGCTAAAATATTGAATGAGATATATTGCACACTTTAATCATTTACTATTCACATAACTAAGTACTGGAATTATTGAAATCCTGACAGAATCCCGGGAATAATGTCCCAGGGAAATTTACCGGGACTCCCGGGATATGTTCCAGGATTCGATTCCTGGGGCGCTAAAATATTGAATGGGATATATTGCACACGTGGATCATTTACTATGCAGATAACTAAGTTCCAAGATTATTGAAACCCCGACAGAATCCCAGGAATAATGTTCCGGGGAAATTTACCGGGACTCCCGGGATATGTTCCGGGATTTGAATCCTGGGGCACTAAAATATTGAAGGAGATATATTGCACGCGTGGATCATTTACTATTGATATAACTAAGTACCAGAAGTATTGAAACCCCGACAGATTCCCGGGAATAATGTCCCAGGGAAATTTACCGGGACCCCCGGGATATATTCTGGGATTCGAATCCCGGGGCGCTAAAATATTGACTGGGATATATTGCACATGTGGATCATTTACTATGCAGATAACTAAGTACCGGAATTATTCAACCCTCGACAGAATCCCAGGAATAAGATGCCCCAAAATAAGAACATTTCAAAAAACTAAGAAGATTTTCAGAAACATGAAGAATATAAGAAGACATCAAGATAAACACAAATTTCATAAGGCCCAAGAAGAGGTGTAACATAGGTCACATGACGAGTGACATTCAGTCACACTGCACCCGTTTCGACCACCCCTAATGGGCCTTACCCACAGTAGACATGCCTGGCTACACGCGCGAGTGCCACGCGCGACCAGAGCCGGCCGCACGATGAACGAGAATGGCCACGTGCGCGCCGGCACGGACCCGGAAAGCCTTTGGCCAGTCGAATTGGGCCTGTTGCTGGGGGATGTCGTTGAGTAGCCGGCCGAAACGGGGCCGCCACTCTGTGGTCTTGATGGGGGAGCCTCCTTGAGAGAAAGCTGTCGTGTCACCCAAGTCTGAGGGTGAGGCGGCTGAGGCGCCGCAACCGCGCATGGTCGAGGCCGTGTGCGAGGCCAACTGACCTGCACACCGGCGACCGACCAATGTGGAGCGGGCGCCACCTGTGGTCTTGAGGGGGAGCCTCCTTGTGAAGAGGTCGTCACGTCACCAAAAGAGCCGAAGCCAGGATCAAGGGTGCGGGCGACGTCGCCACGCAGTGCAAAGACAGGCTAACCCCCCCCAGACTTCGAGTCAGCTCTGGGGCACCAAGGTCAAAAGTGAACACTCACCTTCTCACCCACCACTGCATTCCATTATACCAAGGGCCAATCTTCGTATTTTTCAAGCCCCAGAAAGTGGCCAATAAGGGGGGGGCGTCCATGTGTCGTCGTCTCAGGTTGGCAGTTGGCGGCAGTGAAACGCAAAAGTCAACAATCAACAAGTTGTGCCCACTTACCAATCACGTCAACATGTCATGTGACAAGTTCAAACCTTTCGAAACGTTCAAGTCAACTTGGACTGACATTCAACTTTCCCCCAACACCGTCACTATGCCTTCCTCCTAGTAGGGGACACTTCAGATAGGTTTTTTTCTCTTTGTGCAGAATCAGCTAACAACTTCATTTTTTCTAGTGATTCCAACTTGACAGTTGACAGCACCCAACGAAGGCCACCACTGCCACCACCTTCAAAGAGGCAGTGGACATCGCAGACTTGTGCTTGGCCCCCTCTTGGTCCTCACTGCAGCTTGGACCTCAATGCACCATTCTGCACCTTCAAGGCCAAGGTCCCCATCATGGTGCAGACTTGTGGCTGCAAAAGAACACTGGTTGGAAATCACCCCTTTTGGTGTTAACAAAACTGTAACATATCTATTAACAAAAGGTAATAATTTGTTACCAACTTTCCCAGGAAAGAATGTAGAGAAAATGATTATATATTGTTAATCTAAATCTGTGTTACAAAATCAGGCTAAAATCAAATGTTTTGATATAGTTTTGTTACATTCTTTATGATAAAAAAATACTACATCTTTTATAGATGCTTCATGTGACAAAATGTTGAAAAAAATATAAACTGAACATTTTTTGTCAATTAAAAATGGTATAACAACATGATGACAAAATTTTCCAATCAGTGCAAAATGTTTGACTTTGAAAAATGAAGTCAGCTGAAAAAAATCATTTTATAGAGATTGTTAATAACAACATGTTGACATTGTAATAGTATAATTTTAGGATTTTTCCTCTACTATTGATTTCAGTTTTATTAACATTCTTTAGGAAAGAAGACTTGTAACAAAATTTTATATATAATATTGAACTAGTGGAGCAGGACCAGTTGAGAATATAATATATAAAATTTTGTTATAACACTTTCTTCCTAAAGAAATGTTAATAAAACTGAAATCAATAGTAGAGGAAAAATCCTAAAATTATATTATTACAATGTCAACATGTTATTAACAATCTCTATAAAATGATTTTTTTCAGCTGACTTCATTTTTCAAAGTCAAACATTTTGCACTGATTGGAAAATTTTGTCATCATGTTGTTATACCATTTTTAATTGACAAAAAATGTTCAGTTTATATTTTTTTCAACATTTTGTCACATGAAGCATCTATAAAAGATGTAGTATTTTTTTATCATAAAGAATGTAACAAAACTATATCAAAACATTTGATTTTAGCCTGATTTTGTAACACAGATTTAGATTAACAATATATAATCATTTTCTCTACATTCTTTCCTGGGAAAGTTGGTAACAAATTATTACCTTTTGTTAATAGATATGTTACAGTTTTGTTAACACCAAAAGGGTGATTTCCAACCAGTGGAAGGAATACAGCAGTAATACAGCTCAGGGCTCAGGGCTCATTGAGCCCATTGCCCACACCGCACACATGTTCATCTTTTGTTTCCCTCCCTCCTTTGCTCCGGGTGATTCTGATCCCCCCCATTCCTCCCCCCACTTCGAATGTCCATTGAACTTCCTCGACCGGCCCACACCACGGCGCGCTCTCCAGCCTCATCGTCGACGTCAGCCTCTGCTGCCTGGCACATGCACCACAATATGCATCTGTATGCGCACTACTGCGCGCACCACCACACACGCACCACCACACACATCCGCACGCGTGCCACCGCCCACACTACCACACGCGCACTACACACGTCCACATGTGCGCCATCGCCCACATCTGCACACACACCATGAAACCGGCAGCGGTCACGAGGCCAGACCGCGTAAGGGGACTCGGTGAACCGGCCCAGCATGCTGACAGAGGATTGTTAAGCATGGACTCTACTTACTCATTCTCGGACTATGATTACTCAGCGGACTCGTACGATTCATAAGCGCTTAGCAAGCGCCTTTCTTTCTGACCAAGCGGAGTATTTCCCGCTTACTGTACGATTACTATACGACGACTCAGCAACACTCGGGCATAGCTTGTAGGGCCCCTGCTGGGTATATAAGGACTAGTAAAGTAGAGTAGAGACCTTAAGTCAAGTGTCTTGTACGACAGCTTGAATACCACCCTCTTCTCTCCTCTGCATAGCCCTCTGGGAGTCTTGCATGAGCAATCGGCTAGGACGCCTCGCAGAAACATCGAAGGGACTTCCCATCTATACCGAGAAGTTATACCGACTCTACCAAACCGAAGGTCCACACCGCTACACCTACGAGGAATATATCAAAGGCGCGTACCTGTTACGATACGTCGACATCATTACGGGATCGTACCACGCGGCCAAGGAGCGCACGACATACCTGCAAATCGCACTGTACAGAGGGGGTACCCGTCCCACCAGCACGTAGTGACACTAGGCGAATAAGCCGGTGACACACCACCACACATGCACCACCACACGCACCACCGCCTGCATCTGCACGTGCATCACCGCACCTGTGCCACTGCCCGCGCCCGCACCTGCACCATTGCCTGTGCCTGCACCTGCGCCATCGCCCGCCCACGCACCTGCGCCATCACCCGCCTGCGCACCTGCGCCATTGCCTGCCCGCGCACCTGCACCACCGCGCATGTGCACCTCTGCCATTGCCCGTGCCCACATGCGCACCACCACACCTGCTTTAGTTACTTTTGTTTTTGTTTAATGTAATTAGCACAAACAAATATATAAAATTTTGACCACTGCAACTTATAAGTCCTGATAAGAATGAATAAGTCTCAATCAAGAAAAATTAAGCAAAATTAAGATTTTCTTGATAGTATTATTTGCTTAATTCATGCTTAATGTGTGCTTAGAGTTGTGTGCTTACTCTGGTCTTAGTTGTATGCTCAATTTAAGCTACAATTAAGATGGATTAAGATTTCTGGCTGCTTAATAAGAAACAGACCCTACTGAATCTAAGATGACTTCATCTTAATGAGGATGCGCTTAATTCGTCTTAATAAGACAAATAAGACAATTTAAGATGGATTCAGCATTTTGATGTTTTCCTGATGAAGTAATTGATAATTATTCACTTGAACCGCTTACTTGGAATAGCGGCGGAGACTGAACCCGCAATACGGTGGACTGAGGGGAGGGCAGGAGAGTCAGGGCAGACATGGACCGGAGCGTGAGAAGGGTGACGAAAGGACCCAACTCTGGCGCATGGCTTGTGATATTGGTTAGTGTTTAGAGTTTGTGGCATTGTGGCCTTTGTGGCTTGTGATTGTGCCTTTGTGGCTGATGATTCACCATTGTGCTGAGCTGGCATGGGATGCTAGCAAGATGCAGTTATCAGGTGTTTACTTGTACATTAGCATGTGTTTCTTGATGAGCTGTCGCGCCCAGTAGTAGCACAGCTCCCTCTGTATATAAACCCCTCCTTGCTGTCTGTAGGACGGCAAGTTGAGTCTCCTGTCTCTCTACCTGAATAGAGCAGAAGCTTGACTACTCCCCACTTTCCCTTTTGAGTGCCTTCCCTTCTCATAGAGGCATCCTGACGTACCTGGACTGTAAGACCTCTGCTCTATGAGTCTCTATCGTTCTTCTAAGTCAATGTGTGACTTAGCTTTGCTCTTATTCCTTGCTACTTGAAGTCTCCTCGTACCGGTGGTGACACACTGTGCGCAATGCGGGTGCACTTGGCTGTGCTACAGACTGTCGATTAGGTTGCAGGATGAGGTCCAGAAGTAACTTCGAGTACCAGGATGGTGGTTTCAGGGGCGGCGACTGTTGAATACCATGAAACAAACAGAGTGTGCGATAGGAATCACACTTGAGCAGCAGGGCAGTGATCAGTGAAAGAGATGTATTGTTGTAGTAATTAACTACACTTTTTATAGGTATTAGAGTATAGTACCTAGTTTAATACTAATACTAGAAGTAATAGTATGTATATATAGTATTTTGTGGCCTCAAGGCCGCTGCAGTGCGTTAATAGCAGAGGGTGCAGCCAGGAGCGTGTAGAACACAAAGTAGACACTATCTAAAGCTCAATTAGGCCGTATAAGGCAGTCAAGCTTGTGTAATCAACGAGACGCATCGTCTTGCGCCTCTGGTCCATAGAGTCCACACGTATTCCCTCATAAGGAAGGTGTGCTTATATAACGCAGAACGCGTCGCACATTGTACAGTACAATTAATCTAAGTAGATATAGTAGATTGTTGGAGCATTAGAGTGCACATGCACCCTAGCTCGACATCCCCCTGTGATCCAAGAATCTAAGCAATCATAATACCCATGTCCGCATCAAAGCAGTGTAAGAGAACGCACGATAGAGGCTTGGTAAGACCATCAGCGACCATCTCTGCAGTGTAAGTGCGTATGAGGTCGCGCCTAATCTATGTAATCGCGTGCTGTGTGGTATTTGATATTTTCTTATGTGCTTTGATCTGCGTCCCATAATGGGTTTGAGCGCTAGGTAAACAGCACGTTGTTATCGCAGTGGATAGAAGGTGGGGTTATCTACTGAGTGCCCTGTGATAAGACACTCCTGTACTAGGTGGCCTAGTTGGCCGCGTCCACTTGGGCTAGTGTTGCCGAAACTCGGCTAGTCGGGGGCCGACTTGCCGAGCTGCGACTCTTACCAGAGTCGGTTGTGGAAGCCGACGACTCCTGCTTTTTAGCCGGCTAACTGGGGATCCATTTCTTCACGCGTTCAAGAGGTTGTTCCGCAGTGGCATGCACTGTAGGAACTTAATCTTAATACATGAATGCTCTACATATACTATGTACAGGCGGAGCGGCGTGGATGCTGACGCGTTCAATGAGTAACGTGGTGTGCTGTCGGGGGCTGCCTTACAGGCGGGCCCCACGCGTTCGTCGTCGTCGTCTATGATTGAGGGACACTGTGTGTTGTTGGGTGCTGCCTTGTAGGCAGGCCCCACGCGTACGTCGTCGTCGTGGTATTCCAGCGAGACGTCCACTTCCTCAACTTGATAGTTCACAACAGTGTCGTCTTCAGGGCGCGAACACAGCCGGGGTGGGTGGGACTGGCGCGTCGCAAGGCAGCACGGAAGACCAGGGATTGGTCGCCGCGCGCGAGGTGAATGGATGGGTTGGCAGGAGCGGTCCAACTACAGGGTCCTCCCGCGGAGATGAAGCCAGGCGCGATAGGCCACGCGAGGGCGACGGTGACGATCCATGCCGGCATGCGAATTTGCGTTGACGAAGCGTATGGTGACTATGGTCACACAGGCTTTCGTCGCATTCGTTGTCGTTGTCCGTACGCCCAGGCTGGTAGCACAGGGCGTCGTAGGTATGTCGGAAGTTGTCCATTGCATGCGCAGCTCTGAGGGCCTGGCACGAGTCTGCGCATTCTGCAGATAGGTATCCTATTATTGTTGCGTCTCTCTGCTGCTCGGCCTCGGTGGAAATAGCGTCACCGAAGTCCGAAGCGTGGGCGAAAGGTGCGAGCCATGGGTCGCACCTGTTGCACTGGTGAGCGTCGTGGGTTACGACCCGCATGTCGGCGTGATGGAGGTAGTCTGCAGGGCGGTCGGGTTTCACTGATTGCAGGAGTTCAGTTGCCTTGATGGTGCTGTCCAGGTTCCAATGTACCCGGACTAGTTCCTGATTGTTGTTGTCCCAGTCATGGGCGGCGATCTCGTCGACGTGCCATTCCATGTCATCAGGTGTGCCACATTCAAGGTCACCTTCATGATGAGGGTGCACTTCCCGACATGGGGAGAGCGCATCGTCACTCAGGGGGGTACTATGACCCTTCAGTGGAGGGGGTTCCGGTGGGACCCTCTGCACGATGTCCGCGTACTCTGCCGACTGTCGTTCGTGGCATGCGTGAGCGTCGACATGTCGTCCGCTCATCTCATTGTATCCAGTCAGGGGCTTAGCGTTGCTCGTATACTGGTTATGTGCTTCTTGTGTGCTCTGGCAGCGATCCCGGGTCGCATCATAGCGCGATTCCCAGTCCGCGTCCTCAAACCGAGGAGGGGATGGCCTTGCAACAGCCTCGCTCTCCTGTATGGCCCGTAGGAATTCAGTTTCGTCCTCGTCGGACTGTGTTGCATAACCGTCGAACTCACCACGGTTTGGGTTCTCCTCTTCGGAGTCCTCGTTGTACCGACCGCCATCAGGACTGCAATCCTGATCGTCGGTGTCCGATGGTGCTGCGCTACCATTGAACGCCTCGTAGTTCAAGCTTTCCCATTCAGCGCCCTCATCATACTGAGCGCCGTCAGAACCGTAGTCCTGGCCGTCTTCGTCCAATGGCACTACGGTACCGTCGGACTCCTCAGGATATGAGGTCTCCTCGTCAAGGTCCTCGTCGCATTCAGCTGTGAGTGTGTCCTCTGCTTCGGAGTCATTGTCGGACTCCTCGGGATATGAGGTCTCGTCGGAATTCTTGTCGCACTCGGCGGTGAGTGAGTCCTCGGCTTCGGACTCATCATTGGACTGACTGTTGTCATAGGTCTCGTCCTGCTCCGTCAAAGCTTCTAGTTTGCGTACGGGACCTACACTGCTGAAGCTCGTGTCTCCTAGCTCTGGTGATGTGCTGTCCTCATGTGACTCCGTCCTTCGTGCATCGTTCGCATGGCTATCATGCGAGTTATCCCCATCAGGAAACAGCAAATGCTGAATGCTTCTTAATGCTTCTTAATGCTTCTTTATTGCTCTTATTAAGCAGGGTGCCCTTCTTAATAAGCGGATAAGAGGCATTAAGAGGCATTAAGAAGCATTCAGCATTTTGCCCATTTTCCTGATGCGATGTCGTAGGCAAACCGTATTCTTGCATATTCATGCGCTGCTTGCTGCGATGAAGCTGTGGTGACAAAAGCCCAGTATGGCCCTAGAACGACGGACTCGAACGTCCAATCGCGAGCACCGCGCTGTGGTTGCTCAACTTCATGGATGAACCAGCGTTCTGCTTGTCCTCTGAGGCAGGTACCTGCCACCTGTACTTGGTCTTCGTCCCTGCCCTGACCAGTCAGGCGACAAAGTTTGAAGTAGCGCAGAAGGCCTTGCAGCCAGTGCTCAAACCGGTTGATGTCATCCTCCCTCCCATAAGGTTCGGGCAACCTGGCATGCGGCCCTCTCAGTTCAGGCTGGCCACCTGGCACTCCTCTTAGGGAGTCCAAGATGTACCGCCTCAAACTGGCGGCCATACTGCATTGTACTCCAGATCGGGTTGGCTTCGCTCGCGGCTTGCCGGGTGGTGCAGCTCTTGTCCCTGCGTTCATGCTTCTTGCTCGGGGCGCATAGTCCTGGTCCAGTAGACCTGTATTCTCGTCTGTCCAGCCAAAGGTCTGGCTGTATTCAACGTTGGTTGACTCCTCCCAGCATTGTCAGAGCGAGGAGCATTGCAAAATGTTCGCACTCCTTCGAGTTGGGTCTGCGCCCTCTGTCGCTGCGCGTACTCTATCAGTTCCTCAGTGGGTCCACGATCTGCGTACAACGCTTGACGTTCCCCTTCGGGTCATGTCTGGGCTCTTTGGCGACTTGCAAGATCTTCCGATCCCTCCGTCGCCCGCGTTCCGCGTACAGGGCTTGTCTAGCCTGGGCGCGGGGAGAATGTCTGTGTCCCTGGTGCTAATTGCAAAGTTAGTGCCTGGGTCACGGCGACCATGTCCTCCATTCGTGCTCTTATGCTCTCCATTCGAGCTCCCATGGTCTCCACTTAGCCCCCAAGGTCTCCAATCATTGGTCGGCGTGAACCAGCATCAGTGAATTCCGTCTAGCTCGGTATTCGCTTCTTGTCTCACTGGGCGATTTGCGGACCAACGCGCTGAGAGTGTCGGTCCGGACAGGAGTCAGGTCCGGGATGGAGGGTCTGGCTGGGACGGCGGTCGGGTGTCGCTGCTGCACGCAGTTGGTACGGACGCAGTAGTCTGGATGGATCCGGAACGCGGGAATATTCGCAGTCTCACGTGCGTGCCTGGTAGTTTAGCCAGTTACTGGTCTATACAAATCTATAAGTAGGGGCCAGTGTCGACCTAAGTCGGCACTTTGATTTCTCCGTTCTTGCTAAACCTTAGGCACTCGCATCTCCAATAACCTTTTCTCTTCTATTCTCTGTGGTACCTTGGGAAGCACTGGACGTCCACACCCTCTACTACTTGGCCACTGGCTACACACACCCGCCACTGCATCATCCTCTCTGGCACTACCTCACAACACGGCCAGTTATCAAGGGAGAGACTACCATTACTATAGGAGACGTCTCCTCCGGAATATCAGCTCTATAGTCCCATCTTCTTCACGTCAAGGGACTATACAGGACTCTTCGAGCTTCTATTCGACGCAGACCAGATAGTTGGAACTATCGTGTAAACGGTCACACAAACACTTCACACAGGCGACTGCAAGGACTGGCGGTGACAGAGAGCTTGTCCAAGGTGTCAGCTTCTTCATGAGTTGACTTGAATCAGCATATTGGGGAGAGGTGTCTCGGGCGCGTCCTTTTCCCTTGTCTAAGCAAATTATATAACCTGTCCCTTCAAACAAAGGGTCATAACTCACCGGTGCGGGTATGTATTCCTGCTCCGGTTCGTGGATTAGGGCGCTAGTCCCTTCTCCAACATCGCCCTGGAGTGTTACCTCCTCGGCTTTCTTCCTGATGTGCCAGGGCCTTGGACAGTGCTAGGCTCGTAGCTCTCTCTTGATGGAGTCGCACTGGCGACTTGCGCAAACGCGCAATCCAATCCCTTCTGGATGGCGTGGACGTAGCCTGAGCATGTGGCCTGTCCGGGTAACATAGAAGCCGGCCGAGGAGCGCGGGCCTGCAGCTTGGAGTAGGCTGAGGGGCGCGGGCCTGTCTGGGCAGCGTAGGGGTCGGCTGAGAGATACGAGCATGTCTGATCAGCGCAACAGTTGACTGGGGGACGCAGGCCTGTTTGGGTGGCGTAAAAGTCGACTGAGGTGAGTAGGCATGTCTGGGAGGTGCAACTGTCGACTGGGGAATGCGGGCCTGTGTGGGGGCGTAGAAGTCGACTGAGGGATATGAGCATGTCCAGGGGGTGCGACAGTCGACTGGGGAACACGGGCCAGTGTGGGCGCGTAGAAGTCGTCTGAGTGGTGTGAGCATGCTGGAAAAACGCAGGGGTCGACTGAGCAGGCGGGCCTGTTTGGGCGGCCGGGAGTCGACTGATATGTGCGAGTAGATCTTGACAGAGTGGGGGTAGCTTGGGAGAAGGAGCGATTTTGGGTACGCGGCTTAAGGTACTTGTCGCGGAGGAGAGTCGAGCTAGATTGCTCTCCCTTGGGGCGGTTGTGTCTTGAGCGCGGCCTGAGGTGCTAGCCTCTTGGTTACTTTGCAAAGGTTCCGAGCTGACCTGGGGTCCAAGTGGCTGGAATCGTCGCGTGGCTTGTGCAGAGCGTGGGTTCTTCGCAGGAGGTCCATCACTATGAGTTGTTCGAGGCCTCTGGAGGGTTCAAAAAAGTGTAACACGGCTGAGCGTGTGAAAAATGATAGATGATGAGATAAGCGTCACCAAGAGCTCATCACAACAGCTGCACAACAGAACAGCGTTGCGGCTGCCTTACACTGGGGGTCAACCGGTCAACCCTTGGCCGGCCTATCTGTGGAGGCCTGTCTTCACATGTTCAGGCTGAATTTTGCAACATTATTATCATTCTGGCTATCTAGACAGTCTACACTGCTCTACTAAACACCTGTGGCAGGTGGTGCGTGCATGGGTAGAGCGGTTTGTGGAGTACATGCCACATGCGGAGGACGTTGCACTCGTCTGGGGGGTACCTTGTGCACTGCATCGAAACAGATGAACTTGTGCTTGGCAGCGGGTGGCTCTACAAGCAGGATCTCAAGGTCAAGGAGCTCAAGATACAGCAGGAGGCCGTCGCGCAGTACCTCGACACCGTCGACGAAGTGCTGTTTGGCAGGAGTAAGCACGAGGTCAGACTCCAGCTGCCCCCTCCTTCGGATTCAGCGTGATTGGCACCTGGAGTCCAGTGCCTGTGTGCGTGGGAGGGAGGAAGGGTCGTCGTCAGCAGGCGAGCGGCGAGTGTGAGGAGCAGCGGTCGCTCACCTGAACGCGAGGGGTGGGCCCCATCTTGGCCATCCGTGGGGCTGCGTGTGTCCCGGTCTTCTGCGTGAGAAGGAGCGACATGCCGATGGTGACACTCCGGTGGGGCTTGGGTCGTGCTTGTCGTCAGCGCGGTGGCTGCCATTGGCGAGGTGCCGCATGGCCGTGCTTGGTCTGTTGAGGGCATTCCCATTCCCGTTCTGGTCAATGCCGAGGCATGCACATGCTGCACACGGCTGTCCCTGGATGTGTAGGCGTCGTCTGCGTCTGGGAGAAGGTGGGCGGCGGTCAGCATTGGGCACCACTCACACGACGACCTCGCACCCGCACTCACCTGATGGCCGTGCGTCCTTTTTGAACCTTCAGACAGTCCCATTCTTGCCAGTATTCGGGCATTCTTGGAGCCCTGGGCCTCGTGGCCTTTTGTGGAAGTTGTCGTTGCTGTTGCTGCTGCCGTTGTTGTTGTTGTTGCTGTTGCTGCCGTTGCTGTTGTTGTTGCTGCTGCCATTGCTGCTGCCGCTACTGTTCTTGCAGTTGTTCTTGTTGGTGGTGGTGGGGATGAAGGCGGCGAGGGGCAAGATGGCAGTCCAAGGGCGAGATTCTAAGTGTCGACCCAGTGAACTCCGACAAGTGTCGCAGTGACGGCCATTTGTCGACGACGAAGTGCGACTGCAGTCTAGCCGCGTCGGCGAGGTCGAAGGCGGGTGGGGCAGAACTTGCAGCATCTGTTCTTGTAGTGGCGTGGATGCTGGGGGCATTGAGATGACGGGGCACGGCCTTGGGCTGCCTAGGTTGCGGGGGTGTGGGGCCTCGGGCGGAACATCGAGTTGGCAAGACTGTGGGAACTGTAGGGGCGGCGGTGGCGGGTGGGGAGGCGAAGACGGCAGTGGTGGTGTGGGCGCGGGTGTGGCTGGCGGCTCGAGGGGTGGAGGTGGTGTGGACGGGGCACCCGGAGGTAATGGGGGAGAGGGACGGCTGAATGATGGGAGGGAAGGCGGGCATTGGACGTCGGGTGTTGGGTCGTACAGATTTGAAAGCCCGAAATCGATAATACCGGCCTGCGATACAAAAATGTTCTCGATTTTGAGGTCTGGATATATGACGTAGAGCAACTGCGGGATAGCGCGACTTCACGGATTGCGCGGATCTCCTTGGAGGCATCTTTTGTCGCTTGCTTGGCGGCCGCTTCGGCATTTGGTGATCCAGGGATGGACGGGTTGAACCAGGACGACGCGGGCAAGATTTTGACAGCAAACTGTAGAAAAATCAGTGCTCAGGAAGCGGTGGTCAATGATAAGTGATAGTGGTATAAAAAAGAAAGTACGCGGATGGCAGGAGCGACGATGCAAGAAGAGTATGGTGGGTGTACGCACCTTCTCTCTGTAATATTATGATGGGCCAGCTTTACCTTTCCCATGCTTCCGGCACCCAGGGTCTTGGAGAGGGTATAGTCTTCGAGAATACGATCAGTTGTGTGCTGCTTGGTATCAGCCCCGTGTTTGGAATGCCTCGGTGTTGCGGCATGCGGTTGTTCCCCAGTGTCATGGGCGTTCAGAAGAGGTACCGGAACGGGAGTGTACGGCTGGGGCGCTAGGGACATGGGGCGTGGTTTCGGGACTGTCCCGCGGGGAATGGGAGCCGTTGTGGAAGCCGTGTTTGGCGTGTTCGGGGGCTGAGAGCTAGCCGGCACGTTGGAGGAACCTCGGAGAGGAGCAGTGGTCCCTGGAGTCGGCAAGGGGTGTGGGGTGGAAGGAGGGAGGGAAGGAGGCACCGCCGCCCTGTCTGCAGGCAGGACCACATCATCGCCTGGTTGCGTGGAGCGAAGCAAGACGTGTATTGATTTACGTAGATGTTGGTGCCGAATGGTGCGTATCTCGGGTACCTTTTATGACCTGGGCTCTGTGTTGGCTCTCATGTTTTTTTATGTTTCCTGTTGTGCCGGAGTGAAGCGAGATGTCATTGATCGTTGATTGCCGGAGCGAATCGGTCTTCGAGAATACAATTGGTTGTGTGCTGCTTGTTGGGATCAGCCCCACGTTTGAAGCCTCGGTGTTGCGGCATGCGGTTGTTCCCCATAGTGTTGTGGGTGTTCAGAAGAGGTACCGGAATAGGAGGGAGTGTATGGCCGGGCGCAAGGGGTGCGGTTTCAGGACCATCCTGCGAGGAATGGGTGCTGTTGTGGAGGCCATGTTTGGCGTGTTCAGGTGCCGAGAGCTACTGTAGCTGGCATGTTGGAGGAACCTCGCGTAGAGGGAGCAGTGGTCCCTGGAGGTCGGCAAGGGGTGTGGGAGTGGAAGCGAGGGACGGAGACACCGCCGCCCTGTCTGCACACAGGACCACATCATCGCCTGGTTGCGCGGAGCGAAGCAAGACGTTTATTGATTTACGTGGATGTTGGCGCATATCTTGGGTACCTTTATGACCTGGCTAGTCCTGGGCTCATGTGTTGGCCCTCATGTTTTTTTATGTTTCCTGAGAGTTTCCTGTTGTGCAGGAGTGAAGCGAGATGTCATTATTTTCATTGATCGTTGATTACGTTGATTGCCGGAGCGAAGGGAGATGTTGATTTACGTTGAGAGGTCGCGAAACTTTCATGACCTGAGCCTCATGTGTTGGCTTGGTGTTGCTCTTGTATGTTTTATGTTTCTGTCTCACTATCCGTTAGGGACTTCAGTCGACCCTTAAATAGAGCTGGTAATACTATCTACCCTATAACATCACCCTTCATTCACCTTCATTATCTTCGCATTGTTGTCGTCGATGGCTCAAGGCAAGGCTGGCAAACCAAAGACACGTTATGTAAGCGGACAAACGAAACCCGCCCAACCCCACCACGACATCCGCCAGATGACTCAGGGGAGGAATTCGACTTTGAGAGTGTCGACAGACAGGAATCGTCTAGTGAATCCTCGGCTTTGTCATTGGTGCCTTCCTCCGCAACCCTCCGCCACCTACCGTGGCATCCAATGTACCAACCAGAGCGACCTCTCCAGAACTTCTTAACTTACCACCAAAGAAACGTTCTCCACGTACTGCGGAGGATATCGAGTATTTCTTCACCCGTGGTTGCGAACAAGGCAAAACCATCTGCAATGTTTGCGAGTACTTATCACTTTTCCTCGAGGCGATAAATTTTTTGATGAGGTGTCGCGTGTGATAGCAAGCTTTTCAAGTTGGACCCTGAAGGTTTTCGAACTAATTTCCGGTTCTCCGGTAAAACCTCCAACTCAACGTTGCGGGAACACCTTGGAGGCCCCACAAGGACAAGTTACTTCGTCTTCGCGAGGCAAGAGGCTGGAAGTCCCCACTTCCCAAAAACATGAATCGAGCAAACACGGAGTCTACCCCAGTTTCAGAAGCTCGACGTCATATGGACTTCTGTCAGAAGTCCTTCTTGAACCATTTAGTGAATTTCATTGTTGCCGATGACCAAGTCAGTACACTTCGTTGTCACCTTTACCATGCTGATTTCTCCCCCTTAGTCGATCCACGTTATTGAATGTCCTGAGTTTCGCGAACTTCTTCTTTACTTGCGACCGGCACTTCAGGATAACGACATCCCCCGGCGATCAAAAATCAGAGAGGCTATCATTGATAAATGGGGGGTGTATTTTGATACCCTGAAAGAGGATCTAAAGGTAAGTCTGTCCAGATTCACTTTGTGTGCTATGTTATCTATCACCCACCAGGATGCACCCGGGAGGATTTCATTTACCGCGGACATCTGGTCTGACCAGTCTCGTTATTCATACTTGGCCGTCACCGCGCATTGGATTGAGAGGGACAAATCTAACCACCACCTGAATCTACGAACAGCATTAATAGCATTTCACCGGTTGCAGGGTAGCCACAATGGTCTTCACCTTGCGAGGATTGTCCTCGACATCCTGGATCGAGTTGGAGTAACAGCCAAGGTTTGTGGACTGTATTTCGTCGTTGTCATAGGTGCTAACCACGGTCTAGACGGGTCACTGGACCCTTGACAATGCCTCCGTAAATAACACCTTTATGTACGAGCTAGGAGAATTACTCCGAGAACGGTGCATCACCTTTGATTCTGTCGACAAGCGTGTCATGTGCTTCCCTCACATCATAAATATCTGCGCCACTCATGTCATCAAAAGCTTCACCGAAATTAATCTAGTGGATGACGAAGCTGTGTTCGACGCGGAACCCCCCCAAGCAATCCCACACAACAAACCTATGATGAAGCAGTTGATCGCGACCCCATTGTGCTTTGTCGTTCCACCGTCCGAGCGATCCATGTGTCAGGTGTACAACGCGATTATTTTCAAAAGGTTATCTATGATGGCAACAAAGGAGGATGGTTCAAAGATCCTGAGGATTCCGAAAAAATCATCCAAGTTCCCGAGATGCAGCTCCTCCATGATGTCAAGACTCGGTGGGACTCAGTTTACAAAATGATCACACATTTTCATGAACTGCGACCCGTAAGTAATTCTCAAACCTTTACTTATGAGCACCCTCGTCATAACCAAATAGGCTATCAACCATTTCCTCGCTTCACCAGTTAACAAGGAACTAGTGAAACTTCGGATGTCCGACAAGGAGTGGGATGTCCTTGGGGACTTCGAGAAAATTTTGAAAGTGTGTCATATTAATCCAAGCATCGATCATTGTTAGTTGCTTATCCTGTTAATAGTGCCCTCATGTAGTTCAGCAAAATATGTCGGCAGAGAAAGTACCCATCTTGTCAGGTGCAATGCCTTCCTTTGAGATGTTTATGACAGCATGGGAGCTATCCAGCAAGAAAGACCCTTGCTTATCAAAGTGGATGTCAATTGGTGTTGAGTGGGCCATGAAATATTATAAAAAGATGGATCGCACCCATGCGTACGTCATTGCAATGTGTGGGTTCGAACAGTTTTTCCCTGCTCTGCATGTCTTCACTGATTGTTGTCAGTCCTCAACCCAAAGTTACAGATGGGGTGGATCCGAAGGCACTGGGGGGACGAATACGTGCAAAAGGCTGAGCGTATCATAAAGGATCTTGTACGTTTCTGAAATTGCACAAGTGAATGTTTATTGACCACCGCAGATGGAGAAATATCGTGCCCGTTTGTGCTCTGATGTTCCCGAACCTGAACCAGCCCCGAATTCGACTGACCTGGGTCAGCTCGCCATCAACTATAGTCTTTCAGATATGATGGATTTTTCCAGCAGCGACCCCCCCAGTGATGAACAAACTGTCGACGATGAGTTCAATGCATATACGAGAGCAACAGTTCAGACTATCGTACAATGCGATCAGGATATCCTCGTTTTCTGGGAAGTAAGTATTCGTACGATGCATTACCATTCTAGACTTGGGCTTATGCTCCATAGAAACGTGAACCCATATTCCCCACAATATATGCAATTGCACTCGACTATCTACCTATCCAGGGGTCAGCAGTTCCATGTGAATGCGTTTTCTCTTTGAGTGTGGAGACAGACACGAAGTGGCGCAATTGAATCCATCCTATCCTCATGGAGGCCCTGCAAATTCTTAAGTTCTCTCTGAAGCAGGAACGGCTTAACTTTTCAGCCGGCTGGGCAACAGCTGAACCCAACATGCGGGACAACAACGTGGATGACGGCCCCGACCTTCTGCATGGACTATCGATCGGTGCTAAAGATGCTACGCGTAAGGTAATGACCACCATTAGCGTTGATGATGAGGGTTTGTAGTCAGATGTGACGTCCTCCTGTCGGAGCATGTTCTTGGTGCGCCCAGCTTTCTCTTCTTCAACAAACCGCCCTAATACATGAATAGGAATCACATATATATAGATGTACACACACACAGACAGTATATATATATACATTACCACATGCCAGCAAGCCAAGCACAGTGGCTAATGAAAAAGCGAAGCACAACAACAGAGACCCAAGCACTTGGACAAGGGTAAAAGGGCAAGCGAGCCTACGTCGGCACAGAGGACACTAGACCCTCAAACTGAAGTTCACAGGGTTGAGACAATCGGAATGCACAAATCAATGGTACTTCCACTGTTGGGTTGACATGAAACAAAAGAAAGGCATAAAGTTTGGTATATCTGTCCCCCTCCTTCCTCATCTACGACCCCAGTTAGGAGAAATGTTAAGGCGCAGCGCACCAACGTGGCGGTTTCGGTCATCCACCTATTGCACCTCTAGCATGAGGTGGCCAGGGATCAAGTCACTCCTGGTGAGCTTTTTCTAGAGTCAGCAGCAAATTCGATACAAAATTTTGAACAACGTACCAACCACCACACGAATGTGGTCGTGACAGCGACGATTATGATATCCATGGATATGTTGTTTGAGTATATGGGGTGTGGGGGTGATGGGTGTGAGGTGTGGTAAGTGACCGAGTAGTGAGGGTGGTAAGTGACCGAGTAACCGAGAATGTGACATGCACAGTCTGTCCCAACATTGCTCGCACATCACCATGGCCTCATTCGCGCCCTCCCGTTCCGCCCTCTCGTTCACGCCCTGGCACCTCCTCATCTGGCGCACCTCAGCAGGTTCCAACCCCTCTTGGCCCACCTAATCGTGCTGCATCTGCACCTTCCACCAATAATGAGTCTCAAGGGCATTGTCTTCTCGAACAACCCATGGCAGAGTAAGCATCCTTTTGGCATGCCTCGTGTTGACTTTAAACTTATACTTTTGCTCAAGCAACGGTCCGCGCTCCAGCGTCTTGGACACCTCTCAGCAGCGACTCTGACCCTGAAGTCATCATTCAACAAATGGCAAGTTGGAGGTTACCCATGGTTCTGTGTCAGTAGGACGGCTCTTTTTTGAATTCAATTCCAGGGTCTCTCCGTTCGCGTTCTCGTTCGTTCTTGCTCCTCCCCATTGCGCCCTCCAGTTCGCGCCATCCCGTTTGCCGCGCTTGTCCACGTCGTCCCATTCGCGCGCTTGTCTGCATCGTTTCGTTCGCGCACACTCGTCCGCGACTTCACGTTCACACGCTCGTCCGGACTTGTGGTTCACACCTGCCCGCGTCCTCTGGTTTTGGTTGGTTGACAGTAGAGCGGTCAAACACGTAGCAGAGGAACTTGTAAAATCCCACGTCTTGTTCGCACCCTCGTTTGTACCCTCCTTTGCATTTGCAGATTGCTTAAAGTTGTTGTATAATATTGTAAAAGTAGTGAATACAAGAGTTAATTTTTTTCTTTCTTCTGAGCACTGCACCAATCTATCAACTTAAGTCGACTTGAGTCAAGAGTTGAGCCGGGAACTGCGACTCGTATCAGCCGACCAAAAATCGACTCACTGCGACTCGGAACCGGCCTGGAGCCGGAACTGCAGCAACACTAGTCTTGGCAGGTGCGTGGCGGCCGGTGTCGTTGTATATACCCCGTATGTGTTTGCGAGCGCGAGGGGGTGTCGGCAGCATGGTGGCCGGGCATCGTCATATGTTCCCCCCCACACGTTTGGGAGTGCGAGGGGTCAGAGTCGCGTGGTGGCGGACGTTGTCATATACCCCCCACGCGTTTGCAAGCACGAGGGGGTGTCGGCGGCATGGCGGCCGGGCATCGTCGTATGTTCCCCCCCACATGTTTGCGAGTGCGAGGGGTCAGAGTCACGTGGTGGCGGACATTGTCGTATACCCCCCACACGGGGTTGTGAAGCTGCGGACAGTGTGCGGGGTAAGGGCAGAACAGGAGGATGACTCTACAACCTCTCCTGGTTGCGGTCCCTGAGTGGTACCTGGTGGTATTGGTGACAAGAACGGGGAGTGAGCTGGAGCGCAAGGATGCAGACGATAGGCTGGAGAGTGCTTCAGAGAAGAGCAAGCTTACCTGGCTAGCTGCAAGCGAGGATGGTGCGGGCATCTCTAGCGACTCCAGTTTGGCATCTGAATCAAGTGTCGGTGGTGGGTCTGCATCAGAAGATGGGAAGAAATTGTGGAACAGGTGTTCTGCCTGGTGCGTTCGTCGCCCACACACCAAAGTCGTCGCCATCGCCGCTACTGCCGCCGCCACTCATAGGTGGACGAGCAGCGTGTGCGGTCGAGGGGTCCGATCGGTGGGGGAACGGACGGCATTGGGTCGTTTTCGTCTTTTTCAGGGGGCCCGAGTGGTGGAGGCGTGTTCGTCGCCCATGCACCGAAGTTGTCACCATCGCTGCCACCACCGCCCGCCGCCACTCATAGGTGGATGGGCGGCGTGCGCAGTTGAGGGGTCCGATCAGTGGGGGAATGGACGGCATGGGGTGTCTTCGCCTTTTTTCAAGGGGCCCGAGTGGTGGTGGCACTTTGTCACCCACGCACCGAAGTCGTCGCCATTGCCCCCACCACGCAGCCACTCATAGGTGGACGGGTGGCACACGCAGACAAGGGGTCCGATTGGTGGGGGAACAGACGGCATCGGGTCATCTTCGTCTTTTTCAAGGGGCCCGAGTGGTGGAGGCGCGTTCGTTGCCCACGCACTGAAGTTGTCGCCATCGCCGCCACCACTGCTGCCACTCGTAGGTGGACGGGTAGCGCGCACGGTCGAGGGGTTGGATTGGTGTGGTCGTCTTCATCTTTCTCAGGGGGCCCGAGTGGTGGAGGCGCGTTCGTGGCCCGCACACCGAAGTCGTCGCCGTCACGCCACCACCGCCGCCACTCATAGGTGGACGGGCGGCCATGTGGTCGAGGGGTCGGATTGGTGTGGCTGTCTTTGTCTTTTTCAGGGGGGCGAGTGTTGGAGGCGCATTTGTCGCCCCACACCAAAGTCGTCGCCATCGCCACCACCACCGCCGCCACTCGTGGGTGGACGGGCGGCACGCGTGGTCGAGGGGTCCGATCGGTGTGGGGGAACAGACGGCATGGGGTCGTCCTCCTCTTTTTCAGGTGCGGGTGTTGGGGTTGGGAGACGAGAGGGGTGCCTGACTGGGGGCGCTGGCGCGAGGAAGACGAGCTCAAAGCTCGCCGACCGTGGGCTGGCACGCATGATGCGCGTGCCGCATGTGCGGAGGTTGTCTTCGCCCGAGGAGGGCACAATCCAAGGCCAAGCATGTGCAGCTGGCCAGGCGGATGCATGGGCGTCCATGCAGCCAGGACGATAGAGAACTGGATCGAGTTGATTCGTGGTGCTAAGGTAGTTATGAATCAGCACCAGAGGATAGCCTGTATAGTAAGGAGGACATACCCTATGTGTTTGTGAGCAGGGCCACAGGGGGCAGGGCGGGGTGTGGGCAACTGGAGGGGGGTGGGTGGGCGGTGCGGGCAATTAATTAGGGCGAGGTGGGATGTGGGCGACGCAAAGAGAATGGGCAGGGGTCACTGCTGGGGGTCGAGGTTGAATGTTGAACATTGAACATTGAATGTTGACCATTGAACAGGTCTTTTTGAGGTGGCAGGTGTGCCTCTGGATACAGAGCTCTGGCTGGACACACAGCCAAACTTGTCTCAGTGAGGGACAACGCAAACACGTCGGGGTGAGGACAACATGCAAACTCGTCTGTGGGTGAAACAACGACGCGTCAGCAAACCCATGACCTGTAACAGATGTCACAATTACTAATCAGTCGGTCTTGAGCTGACTAGTCGGCTCAAAACAGTCGGCTCAAAATCCGACTCGGCTCGGTCCAGAACCAGCCCGGAGCCAAAACCACGGCAACACTAGTCACCACTCACCAAGGGGGGCCCTGAGCCACAAATAGAGCAGCTAAGGTGCTGTGGCCATGCTACCGTGCATGGTTGAGGGGTCTTGAGGGCTGGCAGCTGGCAGCACCAGGGACAACAATCTTGTTATAACTCAACCTATAAGGGACCCTTGAGTCAAGGGGACTGCAGAGGAGCAATTAAGACTAGATTCAAGTAGAGTATGATTTACTACACACCTGCAGAGGAGCAATTAAGACTAAGGTAAATGTGCTCCTTGGCTGGAAATATCAACACCACAAACACACCACAACACCCAAATATAGTAACAACTCTACGGAGCATTGGACTGGCACAGCGAAGTGAATGCTCCAATGCTTCACTCACAAATAGACATAACACTCCCCCCATGTCAGTGCAAGTCTTAATGCCTCATCCGCTATTAAAAGCACCGCTAATAAGAGCAAAAAAAGCATAAGAACAAAAACATTCAGCATTGCCGTTCCTGATGACCCATCCCTACCCAGCAACCAACCCAAGCATGCTGGCACATTTCTGGATCTTGAGTCAATCCAATGCCTTTGTAAATATGTCCGCAGCCATCTCTTGTGTTGCTACAAAGGTCAGTGCAATTTGGCCATCCTGCACTGCATCCCTCAGCCAAAATAGACAAAGTGAGAGATGCTTCATCCTCCCATGATACTCTGGGTTCTTGCTCACTGCAATGGCAGATTGATTGTCCATCCTTAGCAGTGATGGCCCAGATATCTCATAGCCAAGCTCCCCCATCAACTGACCATCCAGAAGATCTCCTTGCCTGCTTCAACAGCAGCAATGTGCTCTGCTTCAGTTGTGGAGAGGGCAACAAGAGTTTGCAACTTGGAGCTCCAAGAAACTGCTCCAGTGCCAATCTTCACCACATACCCTCCAGTGGACTTGCCATTGTCTAGTTTGCCTCCATGATCTGCATCAGAATAGGTGATGAAGGGCTCTGGTGAATCTGAGGGGCTATAAATGAGTTTGTGGTGAACTGTGCCCTTCAGACATCGCAAAACATGCTTGACTGCTTGCCAATGAGCCAGGCCAGGATTGGAGTTGAATCTGGAAAGAACTCTGGCAGCATAGGCAATGTCTGGCCTTGTAGTGAGTGCCAGATACATGATGGAGCCAACAACAGAGATATAGGGATACTGGCGCATTTCTGAAGCCTCTGCATCATTCTGGGGAGACATGGAGCTAGATAAGTGAGAACCAGGGTTGAGAGGCGTCGCTACAGGCTTGCAATCCTGTAGACCATGCTCAGTGAGGAGATTGGTGATGAATTGGCTCTGGGAGAGTGAAAGGGAGCGATTTGGGCAATCTCTGTGTATCTCCATGCCTAGCAGCTGAGTGGTGGGACCCAAATCATGAAGCTTGAAGTGTTTGGACAACTCCTAAATGACAGAGTCGAGTTTGGAGGGATCCTTGCAAGCCAGGGTGATGTCATCCACAAAAACAGGCATGAAGATCCTGACACCATCTCTGTGAAAGATATAGAGCCCATGGTCGGACTGAACGCGCTGGAAGCCCATGGAGACGAGCACAGAGTAGAGAAGCTTGTTCCAAACTCGTCCTGCTTGCTTGAGGCCATAGAGCGACCTGAGCAGCCTACAGACATAATCTGGTCCCCCCACCTCAAATCCTTCAGGCTGCTGCATGTAGATCTCCTCCTCGAGTTTTCCATTGAGATAGGCATGAGATATGTCCACAGAGCGAAGCTCAAGGTCCTCCAGTGCTGCCAGAGCTAGGATAAGGCGAATGGTGGCATAGTGAACTGTGGGAGCAAATGTCTCCTTGAAATCAAAAGCCAGGACGCTGAGAATAGCCTTTGGCAACCAGCCTGGCCTTGTAGTGCTCCAGCGAGCCATCAGCATTGTATTTCACCTTCATGTGCCATCTAGAGCCAATTGCATGCTTCCCAGGGGGTAATTTGACGATTTCCCAAGTCCCATTGAGTCTGTGAGCCTCCATCTCCTCCTGGCATGCCAAACGCCACGAATCTGTGTCAGGACGCGATTGGGATTGCCTATAAGTCACTGGCTCAGTCACAGTCACCACATTTGCCCCCAAGAGGTCCAATGGATCGTCTGAAGTGCTGTCCTCTTCATCAGAAGAAGGAATCGCTGGAGTGGGCTCCCTGGGCTGCTTGTAGCGTTGTGGAACAGCCCATTGCTCTGCTAGCCACTCATCTCTAGGACACCTATCTCGCTGAGGGCGAGTAGGGGCAGGTAGAGGACTGGGGAGCGAAGTTTGGGAGTGTGGGGGTGACTGGGAGCAAACTGAGGGAAGATCATAGTACATGGTGTTGTCTCCCCCATGTGCTGGCTGCTCTGGATCATCTAGGACATCAAGGGGATCCTCCTGAGGCGATGGGGGTGTCTGGGAGCGAACACATCAGGAAAACAGCAAAATGCTGAATGCTTCTTAATGCTTCTTAATGCTTCTTTATTGCTCTTATTAAGCAGGGTGCCCTTCTTAATAAGCGGATAAGAGGCATTAAGAGGCATTAAGAAGCATTCAGCATTTTGCCGTTTTCCTGATGCAGGAGGCAGTTCAGAAGCCAAAGGACCATCTCCCCCATGAACTGGCTGCTGTGAGCATCCAGGAGTGTCAGAGTCGTCATGGAATGTGTCAGGAAGGTGTACAAGGTGAGGGGACGCTTCTAAGAGTGAATCTGGGCGAGGGGGTGGCAACTGGGGCACAGAACTTCTCTGATTCATGAAAAAGTGTTCATCAAAGTCTGCCCTTTCTGATATGACCACCTTCTTGCTCTCTGGACTGTAGAACTTCCAAGCCTTGTATCCCTGAGGGTACCCAATGAAGACACACTTCTCCATGTGTGCTCCAAGGCTCCCAAGGCGTCGCTTGTCCTTCTGGATCAAGACATAGGCAGTACAACCCCAGACACGAAGCATAGAGAGATCTGGCTTTGTCGCAAGGAAGGCCTCATGAGGAGTGCTGTCTGGGAGTGAGGTTGTGCTGATCCTGTTGCTGACATGGACAAAGGAAGACAAAGCTTCACCCCAGAAGGATGGGGGCATGCCAGATTCATACAGCATTGAGATGATGCCTTCCTCTAGTGTCGTATTAGCTCGCTCTGCGACGCCATTCTGCTGGGGTTGGTTCCTAGCACTGTGATGCCTCTGGATGCCATGGTCTATGCAGAAAGCATCAAACTCTCTAGACATGTATTCCCCACCCTTATCATTGTGCAGTGAGCCCAATCTCGCACCAGTGACGTTCTCAGCCCATGCCTTGAACTGCTGGAAGGCAGCGAAGGTTTCTGACTTGTGCTTAAGGAGATAAACTGCCTTGAAGCAAGAGAAGTCATCTATGAATGTCACCCAATAGTGATAGCCCTGGTGGGTCCGGACCTTCACAGGGCCATGCACATTGCTGTGGACAAGTTGGAGGGGTCTGGACACTCTAGACTGTGAAGTTGGGAACGGATTTGAGTGCATCGTACCAGCTTTACAGGCTTCACATACCAGATCAGGGTCAGCTTGTGAATCAAGCCTGAAACCCTTCACCAGGTTGCCTGAGATGAGCTTCTTTACCCCTGCCATGTGGTGGTGGCAGAGGCGACGATGCCAAAGGGCTAAGTCCAAAGGGAGGGGCGATGAGGATGAGAGGGAGGCGAGCTGTTGCACAGGAATGGTTTCACCAATGAGGAATGCTGAGTTAGAGGATGTAACAGATCCTTGGAAGAGTATCTTGCTGTCTCTGATGAAGTGGAGTGTGTCCCTCACAATAGAGATGGAGAAACGATGATGCATTGTGAGGTATAGCACAGAGAAGAGATTACTAGAGAGCATAGGGCCATATAGCACATTTGTGAACTCTAGAGGCAACTCCTGCCCATGCACCACTGGAACGAACTGAACAGTACCAATTCCCTCAGAATAGATCACAGCTCCGTCAGCAAGGCGAATTGGGATGCGATGCTTCGTCAGATTATGCATCCAGTGACGATTGAACGTCATATGAGCTGAGGCGCCTGTATCTGCGACCCAAGACGAGATATGAGCCTCAGAAGAGTCAGCAGAGAGGAGAGCACTTGCTGAGGCAATGTAGGCAGCCTGGGGCGTGTTAGGGACAGGCTGGGGAGTGTTCTGGTGCAATATAGAGGCAGAGGCAGCTGTGGTGGATGAAGGAGGGGTTAGTTGACACATCAGCCTCTCCTTGAGGAAGCATTTGGCCTCAGTGTGGCCAACATGAGAGCAGAAGTTACATTTGGGGTGGTCAAAGGCCCTAGGAGTGGACGAGCTCGATGTGGAAGGAGTGTTGGACTGTGGATGAGATGTGGACGCGTTTTGGGCGGCTCTGGGTGGAGTGTGGGAGCACTCTAATGATAACCATCACCAACTCGCACTTATAATGGAAGGCCAAGAAGTGGAAGAATGGAAGTGAGATATGGGGAAATGGTTCAACAGCCTAGACCCAAGGACCGACAATCAGATGGGCATCTGGATGACCTTCAAAGAGGAGTTCAAAGAGGAGTTTGAGGACTCCCAGAAAGAACCACAAGCCAGAATGGAGCTTCAGAAGCTCGAAATGATGTGGCCCCTCATCAACAAATACATTTTGGACTTTGAGAAATTGGTACACCTTGCCAGATATAACCACACCAACCTAGAAACCACCCACTACTTCATGGGAGGATTACTGAAGTCCATCCTAACAGACATTCTCCATCCTCCGGTACCTAATACATACCACAAGATGAAAGCCAAAGCCATTGAAGCTGTATGATCTAGAGTCTTGATTGACACCCTGACCAAAACAAAAATCAGTGGGTCATGACCCATCCCCAATTGGCTCCAACAGAGGAACCAACCATCACAACAGAACAGGCCAACCTACAACCAACCAAGGTTCAATTCAAGCATGGCACCCCTTAGCTATAATAACCGCCAGTACCAATGGACCTGAGCTGAAGTTGAGCCCCATGACCTCAGAACCAGCATATTAATGCAGGACAAGACAGACAGACCCAACAGAGGCCAAGGGGGGCCTGCTTCAATTGCAGGAAAGAAGGGCACTTCGCCAGGGACTATTGACAAGCCAAACAAGCTAGGGTTGCCCATGGCTGGACCTATGACCCCCAGTTGTTACAACAATGTCACCTGTCACTTGTCTGTCACACATGACCCTCATTTCACTTCTCTCTTTCCAATATGTTCCAGCACATTCCGTATGACATAGGACAGTTTCCCTTTGTTTCTGTATGACTCCAGTACCTTCCATATGACTTGTAAATGCCTGCCCCCTTCCTAGAGTACTGTAGAACACTGTAGAACAGTAGCATAGTACTTAAACTCCAGTTGCTCATCCAGGAGACGCAAGCTTGTCTTCCTGTGCAATACAGGCTTTCTAGTGCTTCCCCAGAAGGCTCTCAGCCCATGTGCCTGAGTGTCTATAGACCTGATCTCTGGATCAGCCTTGTCTCTCATCGCCTCTCGAGTCTGTGTGCAAAGACTTGCTTGCATCATGTGGAACATTTCCCACGAGCTGCTTTGTCAGCAAACCCGAACAAACCCGTTACCACAGCCTGTCGGTAACACCAGTTGTACCAAGCACCACCCGGGTGGGTCTACAAAGGACAGACACCCCATAGCACAACAGAACAACCAGATGACCCAGTTGAAGAACTACAGGCCAGAGTCCTAGCCCTATCCCCCAAAGATAAAGGACAACTCCTCCAAAGCTATGGAGCTCCAACGGAAGAGACAAAAGAATCAGATTTTTAAATGCCCTTATCTGTGCAGCCTGGATAAGGAGCAGGACAGATGACCATGTGTATTTATTGCTGAGAAAATCAATGACCATTTGAGCATAATATACATGGCATCTAAGAGGGCTGAAGTGGAGTTGCTATTAGACTCAGGAGCTCCAGAAAACTTCATAAGTGAAGATCTGACATATCAAATGCGACTACCCATCACCAGACTCCACCAACCGCAACCACTGTTCAATATCAATGGAATAAAGAATTGAAAAGGTGACATCACCTGCTACACCGATCTAGAGGTACAGACTGGACAGAAAACCAGGTGGATGTGGTTCTTCCTGACCAATCTGGGCAGCCAACAACTAATCTTGGGATATTCATGGTTCACTGCCATGCAACCACAGATCAACTGGGTACGAGGATGGCTGGAGTACATACACCTCCCCATCATACTTTAAACAAAGAAGAACCAACCACAAGAATTGCTATGGTGGAAGCCAGCTCCCACCAGACACTAGCTTCAAAACTAGCAGAACAAGCAATTAAACTAAAGTCAGAAGTAACACTCCCACCAAAGTACCAATGATTTGCAAAAGTATTCAGTGAGAAAGCATCAGAATGCTTCCCACCATCCCATCCATATGATCACACCATCAATCTGAAACCTGATGCACCAGCAACACTATCTGCTAAAGCAATCTGCCTACTGGTGGATGAACTCATCGCAGCTAAGGATTTCATCAAGGAAAACAAATGACTCAAACAGATCAAAGAAGCGAAAGGGCCATATGCCTCTAGATTATTCTTCATCAAGAAGAAAGATGGGAAACTATGCCCAGTACAGGACTATCGCAAACTGAATGAACACATGATCAAGAACCAGTACCCCTTACCTCTGATTCCCAACCTTATAGTGGCAGTATGACACACCACCTTGTTTACCAAGTTTGACATCAGATGGGGATACAACAACATGCGGATCAAAGCCAGGGATGAATGGAAGGCTGCTTTCATTACTATCACGTGTGGTGGGTTCAAAATGACTGAGAGTTTCAAAAAAAAAAGATTACATTCTACAAACACATCGGCCAATGCTGGCCCTCGAAATATAAAATCGGTGAAAATACTTCTCCCAAAGATGTCTATGAAATTTCTTGCATAAAATATGAGGTAGTGACCTTTCTGCACGATAATCTTTGAGTTGCATAAGGAAAATTTGGGAATGATATGGTACTGCTGACCCAAATAATTATCTGAAAACTCTCAAACTTTTCTTGTGTGCCATTTAGATGCTTTGGAAGAGAATACACAATTTATGGGGCACCTGTCCACCAATTGGGAAAGATATGTCGATACAATGGTTCATTGTGACAATTGTTGGTGGCACTTGGTGCAGGTCCAAACTCCGCTCTAGATGCACATGATTTGTTCACAAACAGCCTAGTGCAGGGAATCGAGTTCTCGTTGGTTGCGCTTACGTGGCCGAATGGAGATTCAAATGGCATGTGACATTTTGTGACCAAAGTTTTGAAACACTCTGAATTTGGGGGTTGAATGCTCGGGATTGCTCCGACAGCACCACTCAGTGGAATATCCTCAAAGTAATGCCATAGCCCTATAGTTCACATGTTGTCCAATGAATCCCTCTGGTATTAGAAAAATATTGTGTCAATGTGGAACTATTCAAAAATTACAAAATATTTTGAAACTCCTGTTCATGATAGTACCCATTCAGCCTATACCAACCCTGGGTCATGTTCTTTGGCTTAACCAACTCACCAGCGACCTTCCAAGCAATGATGAACCATATCTTCCAAGATGAGATCCAAGAAGGATGGCTCATAGTTTACATGGACAATCTTCTCATCACAACTAAAGATGACCAAGCCTTCCACAAGGAGTGCATGGAATGGGTCCTCCAGAAATTACTTGATCATGACCTCTATCTCAAATTATTGAAATGTGAATTCCACAAACATCGCATAGAATACCTAGGAGTAGTCCTGGAGCATGGACAAGTACAAATGGACCCCACCAAGGTTAAAGGTGTAGCCAACTGGAACCATCTGCAGAATGCCAAAGACATTCAATCCTTTCTGGGGTTCACAGGATTCTACCAATACTTTATCAAAGACTACTCAAAGATTGCCCAACCTCTGATTGACCTGACCAAAAAGAACCTACAATTCAAATGGACAGAATGGCAACAACAGGCATTTGAAAGGTTGAAAATGTTGATGTGTGCCAAACCAGTACTCAAACAACCCAACTATACCAAAACCTTCACCTTATCTACTGATGCTTCAGGATACAGGATCAGAGTGGTACTAGCACAAGAAGGACAACCAGACCCTAAGACAGGGAAACCACAAGTGCACCCCATCGCATACTACTCTTCTACATTCACACCAACAGAGCGAAATTATGACATCTATGAATGGGAATTGCTGGCAGTGGTCAAAGCACTCAAAAACTGGAGACCTCATCTAGTGTTATAACTCGACCTATAAGGGACCCTTGACTGAAGGGGACTGCAGAGGAGCAATTAAGACTATATTGAAGTAGAGTATGATTTACTACACACCTGCAGAGGAGCAATTAAGACTAAGGTAAAAGTCACTCCTCTGCCGAAAATATCAACACGACAAACACGCCACAACACCCAAATATAGTAACAACTCTATGGAGCATTGTACTGGCACAGCGAAGTGAACGCTCCAACGCTTCACTTACAAATAGACATAACATCTAGCAGCCACAGTACACCCCATCACAGTCCTAACAGACCACACAAACCTACTGTATTGGAAGAATCCCAAGAACATCAATCAGAGAGTCACTAGGTGGCTTACCACACTACAAGATTACAACTTCATAATCAAACATGTCCCTGGAAAGATCCATGCAGCAGCCAACATGCTATTGAGACCACTAGGGACCAACACTGGCACATCAGACAACCAGGACATTGTAGTGTTTCCTGACTGATTGTTCATTCAGACCATGAAGCTGTCAGAAGAAGACAAATGAAAGATCCTCCACCAGTACCACAACAATCCAACAGCAGGACACCCAGGAAGAGACAATACAATCACACTGGTAAAACAGCATCACAACTGGGTTGGAATGGATGCTTACAGTAAATACAGAAATATGTGGAAGGATGCGCAACCTGCCAACAGAACAAAAACCTCCCAAAGAAGGCTACCCCCGAATACCACATCCCAGTACCAGTAATGGTGGTACCATTCAAAATGGTAGCCATGGATCCAATCGCCCAACTACCACGCTGGTCCACCCAGTAATGGCTACAATGTGATCCTTACTATTGTAGACCATGGATGCACCAGGGCAGCACTATTCCTCCCCTGAAAAATGATGATCATGGGAGCAGAAATTGCCCAGTTATACTTTGATAACATATATTGGTGGTTTGGACTTCCCTGACAGATCATATCAGAGTGAGATCCCCAATTCACCTCATCATTTGCAACCAAGTTGGTCAAAGCAATTCAAGCACAGTGGAACCTCAGCACTGCTTACACCCACAAATGGACAGACTCACAGAGTGCAAAAATCAATGGATCGAACAATACCTCTGTCTATTCACAGTGAGTACCCAGGATGATTGGGACAAGTGGCTCACAATTGCAACTGCAGTCCACAACAGTTGGCCAAATGCCACAACCAAAGTAGCACTGTCACAGGCCCTTCTCAGTTACCTCCTGAACTTAACTGGTGTAAAGATCCAGACCACCAATGAGACCATCAGTCAGTGACAGGAACAAGCTGAGCAATGGAGGAACAAAGCCAAAGAAGTACTCAACTGGGCAGCCAATTGGATACCAGCTGAGCAATACACCATCAGCAATTGAGTCTGGTTGGAAAGCAAAAATCTCACACTGACTCACAGAACCAGGAAATTGCACCCTTGATGTCATGGACCCTTCAGCATTATCAAGCAGATATCCCTGGTAGCTTACAAATCACAGCTCCCCGCCTTGTGGACCATCCACAACATATTCCATGCATCACTCCTGCAACCATATAAGGAGACAGAACAAAAGGGCACAAACTACACGAGGCTGCCACCTGACATCAAAAATGGCAAAGTGGAATACAAAGTGGAGGCCATTATCAATTACCGTCACCACAGGCATAATAAAGCTTTGCAATACCTCCTAAAATGGAAGGGTTACCTGGATGCTGACAATACTTGGGAGCTGGCTGACCAAGTGCATGCACCGCTGCTGATCAAGCAATATCATAAGAAGCATCCATTAATAAGACTGAAGGTGGATAAAAGGATGAGCATTCAGACAATGGAATGGCATCCCTCTCTCACCTACTTTCACCCCCAGCCAACTACTTCATCATCAACCTCCTCTATCAATTGTATGTCAAAATAGCCAACCAACTCATCTGTATTGAAGATGTCACCAGCATCACTGGTGCCACCCCCAACAATAGCGACAGCATCACCAGCAAGGAGCCCAGACAGGTCAAGTTGTGACCCACTACCCCTAACCAGTCCAAAGCCACCAATGAAGATGACAATGAAATCCCCGGACTGGTCCCTGCTCCCATCTCCATGCTCTCCCCTTGCACTGCAGCAATGATGCTTGAGGCTGCAGGACCAGGAGACAGAAACATCCTGGTCAACAACGCCAAGGACCTGGCCGCCACCATCTGCCACCTTAAAGAGCGGCTTGACAGGGCCCATCTCCAAGTGCACGATGCCGAGAATCGTGCCATCAAGGCAGAGGACTGGCTCAAAGAGCTGGAACAAAACAAAGAGAATGAACCCCCTGTAGCCACTGACGCTGCTGTAACAGCAGCAGCAGTAGCAGCAATGATGCCACCCCACCTTATGTGGTTGTCAAGTGCTGATGTATGGGGCTGACCAGGCCCAGGATTTTCCACGTTCCACATGACCCAACCGAGCTTGGCTGGGCAGATAGATATTATGTAAACCATATGAGCACTCATTTGAAAATAAGTTTGATCATTTTGAAACCATGGAACTTTTGGTTCCCAGCCTTAACTTCTGAGAGTAATGTTCCTGGGAAATCTACCAGGACTCCTGGAATATGTTCTGGGACTTGAGTCCCAAGGCACTTAAATATTCAATTAGATATATTGCATGTGTTGATCATTTACTATTCACATAACTAAGTACCAGAAATATTGAAACTCAAACAGAGTCCTGGAAATATAATCCCAGGGAAATTTACTGGGACTCCTGGGATATGTTCTGGGACTTGAGTCCCAGGGTGCTTAAATATTGAATGTGGATATATTGCATGTGTTGATCATTTACTATTCACATAACTAAGTACCAGAAATATTGAAACCCCGACAGAGTCCTGGGAATAATGTCCTGGGGAAATTTACCAGGACTCCCAAGAAATGTTTTGGGACTTGAGTCCTGGGGAGCTTAAATATTGAATGTGATACAGTTGCAGACAACCAAACATGACAATTTTGGTCCTGCCCAATCTAAGAGTTTTGGTGCCAGGGCAATTTTCGATTTGGGTTCAGGACCGTAAATGGAGTCAAAATGCACTTTCAAAATCAATTTCCCATGACTTTTTTGGAACAGCCAAATTTTCGGGCGTATTTACAACAGCACATGATTAGGCACGTATCCATGAACTGGTTACACGTTGTTAAGGACAGCCTCTATGGACATCATTGCATGTTGTGAGACCTGCCAGTGCTGTTTCTGCCTTTTGACTGCCCACTCAGCAGCCTTCCCTGTCAAACCCAGCCTGTATGCACTCATGAACCTCCAGGAATGATTGATAAAGCGTCAGATCACATCAACAGGACAATAATCCAATGCCCTGATGGCACAAGCTTTTGTGGTCGCAAAAGTCTTTTTGGGCTCCTCACAGTACCGATACTTGCACCAACCCCAGTACTTTCAAACAGTCAGAATGGACATTACACTTGTAAGTAGAGGAAAGACTTGCCATCTCAATAGGATTTAATTCACAGTGAAATTTTGGTAGAAAGATGCACTTGTGCCTGGCATCCATGATGACCGTCTCAAGTGTAGAAACCTGACCAGTAAAATCATCCTGCCTGCTGAGGAGATGGGCCATGCAGCAATCTTCATTTTCGAAAGGGCAAACCGGTGAACACTTGGCTTTCATGCCACGCACATTGTTTATGTCTATTTGTGAGTGAAGCGTTAGAGCATTCACTTCGCTGTGCCAGTCCAATGCTCCATAGAGTTGTTACTATGTGTTGGTGTTGTGGCGTGTTTGTGGTGTTGATATTTCCGGCAGAGGAGTGACTTTTACCTTAGTCTTAATTGCTCCTCTGCAGGTGTGTAGTAAATCATACTCTACTTGAATACAGTCTTAATTGCTCCTCTGCAGTCCCCTTGAGTCAAGGGTCCCTTATAGGTCGAGTTATAACACATTGAAGCTACATTCCTCAAGGACAGTTTGGAGTCCTTTTGGCCAGCCATCGGGGTGCATCATCTTCTGGGTGTTACCACACTGCTCAACTGATGGATTAGTCTGTGGTATGATTGTATCCTTTTGTTTTCTCTGTCAACCGCCATCAGTTTTGTTCATATCAAAGGCCCGGAGTGCATCTGGTGGAAGTGATCCATGCACAGATGATTGGTCAAATATGAACAGACCAATACACCTGGGGTTTGCCCTCTCAAAATAGTGATTGTCCAATGGATTTGTGCAATGAGCTGCTCATTATCCCACCATGGATCCCCATTTGATCCAGGATAGATAATTTTTCGGGCATCCTTGATAATAGTGCCGTCATCATCCAGTTGAACAAGGCGTCCAGTCTTTGGCGTGATGAAATCGGACACATGTATGAGCCAACCTTGGCCTTTCTTCTTCAACCTCATCTGCCCATCTCTCAACCTGCCCATTTCTTGAGTCACAACATGTAGACAAAGCAAACATACAAACGTACCAAGCCTGTGCCTTGAAATCATTCGCATGAAAGCAACACTCATCGTGGAAACAAGGTATCACCTCTCTCTCTCCTGGAAGGAGTTGGGGGTCAACTCTTGTCAAATCTGGCCCTTCAAAGTGAACCATCCTCACTTCCCACTGGGCCATCTGTGGCAAGAAGCATTCTTGGCGATCCTTCACAACATCACTGTGTTCGTGCCCATCCTTGTATACCCCTTGATGAAAATGTGTGAGTTGCCAACCCATCTTGATCAACCAATGACATGCAGTGCATTCAGATAATGGTCCCTTCAAGTTCAAGCGAGAAAAGGGAGAATAGTGTCTGTCATTGAGGGCAATTCAGAATCTGCGGGGTGTAATTTGGCCAGTGGGCTGAGAGGTGAACCAACTCCATACTTTGCCACGCACATGTTCATCCTGTAACAATGAACGTGAGTTTGCAACCCCCCCATGATGTTCCTTTGGCAGCTGCTCGAATATCTGGTAATGCCAAGCAAGTGCACGGACATGGTGGGCAAAGTGTAAGCCTTCACCTTCATGCCATTGACGAGCAATCTCATAGCTGGCACCCATCCAACCTTGTCCTTCAGATGCAGTGTTGCGAAATTCCGTATGATCATCAGCTGGTTCAGCTGGGAAAGACCTAACGTTTTTGCTTTTTTCTTCAGGTGCCTTTTACTTGTTGCGAAGCTCCTCCCATCCTTTGACCCCTGTTCTGAGTCCTGCCCCCACATGTAAGTCCAGTTCATCCTCCCAATCCTCATCCAGATTGCTGACTTGTTCATCTGGACAAGGGGTAAAATTTCTGAGGACAGTGGTCCAGCTTGGGGCACCATGGCACTGACTTGTTCATCTGGGATGAGTGGCAAGGTTTCGAGGATGGTGATCCCACTTTGGGCACCACCTGACTTGTTCGTCTGGGATGAGCAGCAAGATTTCTGTTATGTCTATTTGTGAGTTCAGCATTGGAGCGTTCACTTCGCTGTGCCAGTACAATGCTCCGTAGAGTTGTTACTATATTTGGGTGTTGTGGCATGTTTGTGGTGTTGATATTTCCGGCAGAGGAGCGACTTTTACCTTAGTCTTAATTGCTCCCTGCAGGTGTGTAGTAAATCATACTCTACTTCAATATAGTCTTAATTGCTCCTCTGCAGTCCCCTTGAGTCCCTTATAGGTCGAGTTATAACAATTTCCGAGGACGTGATCCCAGTTCGGGCACTGCCATGATGCTGACTTGTTCATCTGGGGATGTGCTGTCATTGGACCCAAGGGTGGCATCAAGCAGTGCTTCTTGTGCGTGCACATTCCTCTTTGGTGGTATGCAGGTGAACCCAAACTGATCCACAAGACTTGTCTGTCCTTTCATGGCTGACTTGTAAAGTCTCTGAGTGCGAGAAGCCTTATTTGTGATCACTGGACCTGTTGCATATCTTGTTGGATGTGCTATTGTTCCTGTAAGTTATGCGTCATCTATAGGTGGCAGATGGTACTGACTCTTATGTTCACGGGCTTGTCGAGCCCTTTTTGTCCAATATTTTGGGATCCAGTCTTCATCATAAGGATTATTGCCTTGCTCCTTTGCAAATGAGCACAGACACTCATGAAGTTCTTTATCAAGGCCCTCCCCAGTTACCTCCCCACCTTGCAGTCTGATTCGGCCTCTCCTCCATCAATATCATCATTGATAATTATCCGGAGACCATCAAATACAACTCCTGGGTCCCAGTCACTGTCACAGTCAATAGGGCTTGCTGGAGAAGGTACAGTTGGGCCCATAACCTCTGTGCAGGTGTTGGTTCTTGCATTGTTTATCATTCCCCAATGAGTCTGGCAGTATGCCAAGAGATGGTTTCTTTGAACTTGATGAATTATTTGACCAACTTTGTCTTCTTTTGCATCTGTGAACTGCCAATGTCATGTGTAGAAAGTGGTGGCAGGTGGCTTGGTGGTCAGCGGTGTGTTGCATAAAAACTTCAACAAACCCTTTTTTCAGCACATGTTCAACAGAATTGTAACAGACTAGTCAAATGGAGCTTTCTGCAATATATTCACTATTTTAGCAAATTTTTGGGGTATGGCCAAATTTTGAGGGTCAAAAATAAGAAAAACTAAATTTACAAGGAGAAATGGGGCCTAATGTTACCCAAGAGGCTATATGTACATTTTAGGGGCATTTGGAGCACTGGTATTCATGAGCGGGAGGTGTTTCCCAAAATTGTCGTGTTTGGTTGTCCACAACTGTACATTGCATGCATTGATCATTTACTATTCACATAACTAAGTACCGAAATATTGAAACATTGAAAGAGTCCTGGGAATAATGTCCTGAGGAAATTTACCAGGACTCCTGGAATGTGTTCCAGGACTTGAGTCCTGGGGCGCTTAAATATTGAATGAGATACATGGCATGCATTGATCATTTACTATTCACATAACTCAGTACCAGAAATATTGAAACCTTGACAGAGTTCCAGGAATAATGTCCTGGGGAAATGTACTGGGACTCCCAGGATATGTTCCAGGACTTGAGTCCCAGGGCACTTAAATATTGAATGAGATGCATTGCACACATTGATCATTTACTACTCACATAACTAAGTACCGGAAATATTGAAACTCTGACTAGTGTTGCTGGCTTGCTGCAGCTCCGAGCTGATGAAATCCAACTCCTTCAATAAGTTCTGGAACAATATGAAAATATTTGAGCAGATAGAATGGCCAAGATGCTGGTGGGTCACTTAAGATGATATTTTGATCTGACCAACAATTGAAGTGTAATTCAACCAGCTACAAAATGGTCAAGCCTGCTGATTTTGCAGCTGGTTGAATTATGCTTCAATTGTTGGTCAGATAAAAATATTGTCTTAAGTGATCCACCAGTGTCTTGGCCATTCTATCTGCTCAAATATGTTCATATTTTTCCAGAATTTATTGGAGTTCTCGCATTTTTAAAATTTGCCAGCTTGAGCTGGCAGCAACACTAACTCTGACAGAGTCCCAGGAATAAAGTCCCTGGGAAATTTACCAGGACTCCCAGGATATGTTCCCAGACTGGAGTCCCAGGGCGCCTAAATATTGAATAAGATATATTGCACATGTTGATCATTTACTATTCACATAACTAAGTACCAGAAATATTAATATTAAAACCCCAACAAAGTCCCAGGAATAAAGTCCTGCGGAAATTTACTGGGACTCCTGGGATATGTTCCAGGACTTGAGTCCTGGGGCGCTTAAATATTGAATGAGAAACATTGCATGTGTTGATCATTTACTATTCACATAACTGAGTACTGGAAATATTGAAACCCCAACAGAGTCCTGGGAATAATGTCCTGGGGAAGTTTACTGGGACTCCCGGGATATGTTCCAGGACTTGAGTCCCAGGGTGCTTAAATATTGAATCAGATGCATTGTATGCATTGATCATTTACTATTCACATAACTGGGTACCAGAAATATTGAAACTTCAACAGAGTCCCGGAAATAAAGTCCTGGGGAAATTTACTGGGACTCCCAGGATATGTTCTGGGACTTGAGTCCTGGGGTGCTTAAATATTGAATGAGATATATTGTGAAACTGGCAGCTGCCAAGAGGCCTGACAGCGTAAGGGGGTATGGTGAACTGGCCCAATGGACTCGTGGAGCATCACTAAGTTCGGACCCTTATTCATTCTCAATTGGTCAGGATTACTCAGTGGACTTGGATTTGATTAGCGATACAGCAGTATGATTCATAAGTGCTTAGCAAGTGCTTCTTCTTGTTACTAAGCGGAGTATTCCCCACTTACTGTACGATTACTGTACAATGTAGTGATGCTGAAGTCCAGTTTGGTCCGGTTCTTCCATGTATTTTTTGAACTCCGAACCGGACTTTAGGTCCAGTTCACCAAATTTGGTGAACCCTGGACTGGACTGGAGAGAATGCGTTTGGTGGGTCCAGTTCAGGTTCAGAGATTTCTGAACCATGAACCAGACCCAATGCCAGGGAGAGAACACATTCAGAGGGTCTGGTTCAGGTTCAGAGGTCCAACCCTCCAAACTGGACCTACACATGTTGTGTCTTGTGCCCCAATCGCTTCATATTCTAGTAGACTAGTAAAGTACAAGTATAGAAACAGATGTGATGAGACTGCCATGCTGAAAACCTCGACCACCTCAACACCACAGGGGTATCCCTCACTAAGGCCTTGAACAATGCTGATGATGCCATTGTGTATGCAGTACTTGAAGCACCACAGGGGGCAGCAAACGGTGGGGCTAACCACCCCAAGGGTCGCAGCGTCTCCATAGCATGCGACCACGGGGTGTGTCACCACAGCCATGTGGCGACGGGTGTTCGTTGGTGGAGGCAATGTGTTTTCGGTTGACATGTGGCACTCAAACGCCCGTATGCAATCCTTGACACCTGGTGAGTGCAGGACACCATCCTCAGCTGCCATGAAGCCCTCAGCAGGTGACAACGACGACACTGCTTCTGTTTCAGGAGGCGGTGATGCAGGGTCTGACAGTTTGCCCATTGGTGTGCCAAGATCAGATGGGGCAACAAAAGCATCCTTGGAGAACCATCAATAGACTGATGAGCTCGCCATCCACGTCGACCGATATGGATATGAGGGCTTGACCCACATGAGCAGCATAGCTGTGATATGCCGCCCGAGCCCACACTGCTGCTGGCAGTGATACCGAGTTTGTTGTCCAAAAGGTAAGCACCTGGGGGCGGTGCATACTGTGAGTCTAGCATGCCATCATGCTGGATATTGCCCATCGTGCCGCCCAGGTGCTCAAGTGTCTCCGTGTTGGTGGTTTGTAGCAACGACGCAGACTGGCTGTGCAGTGTATCACAATGCAGTGATGGTCTTTGTGAGAGTGTGCCAGAGTACGCACAGCTCGCGGCGGTTTCCTTAGGGAGGATTTTGTTGTTTTGAAGGGTCCTTTGGACGACTGTTGTGAGTGCATTGTTTCCTTAATGGTGAGCAAACCACGGTGGTGGATTGGGGTTGCAGAATTTGAAGAACCCTGGTGTACTTCATGTGGACGGATGACTCTCCACCTTGAGGTCACATGGGTTGCAGGTGCAGATGCGACATCCGCCATCACATGTGTGGTGCTGCGTGTGGTACTCGGTACTTGAAGTGCTGTGGGTGGCAGCGAACATGGGGTTGCAGGTGTGGACACGACATTGGCCATTGCATGTGGTGCTGTATGTACTTGAAGTGCCATGGGTGGCAGTGAGCCACTCAGGGTCTCATGGGGTTGCAGTTGCGGACAGGGTGAACTGCCTTGGGGTTGCAGTGTGGACTGAGCTGCTGGGACACCACATGGGTATCCTTGCCAAGGCCCTGATCATCACTGATGGCACCATCGCATGTGTGGTAGACAATGGGGTGAACCACCTCATCAGCAAAATCCGAAAAAAACTTAGTTTACTTAATTGTTACTTAAGATGGCTTAAAGTGACTTAATAGATTTTTTAAGTAAATTAAGTAAGAGGTCTCTAAGTAAACTGTTACTTAGGCTAAGCACTGGTTAAGCCAACCCCTGCTATGAATTTCGGCTTAATGTGCTTATTTTTTGGCTTACTGTGCTTATTTTCAACTTGGCTTGCTTATTTCTCAACTTATTTTTCAACTTAATTGGCTTACTGAGCTCAGGTTTTCAAATGCATGCAAATGTATATTCAAATCTAGACACATAAGACATGAGGTGTGCTAAGTAAATGAGAGCAGCATCAACAAATGATGAGGTGCTGGCAGGTGCTGAGCACGCGGTGGGCGCCGGCGAGGGCCATCGACGGGGCTGGGCTGCGCGCGTCGCGAGCACGGAGGCGGAGGCGGGGGGCGACAGCTGCGTGCGTCGCGAGCACGGAGATGGAGGCGGAGGCGGGGGGCGACGGCTGCACGCGTCGCGAGCACGGAAAGGGAGGCGGGGGGTGTGTACTGGGTGGGGCCAAAGTGCACCGGTGTGGGAGAGTATCAGCGTGCGAGAGACAAGATAAGGGGAGGGAGTACTTACACAGATACAGTGGGATGCTCAGCGAGCTCGTCGGCGAGGTCCGCGACGACTGCACGCGTGGCGAGCGCGGAGAAGGAGGCGGGGGTGCTGGTTGGAGCCGAAGTGCACCGGCACGGGACACCTGGGGTGGTAGAGCATCAGCATGCGAGAGACAAGGGAAGGGGAGGGGGTACTTACACAGATACAGCGGGATGCTCAGCAGTTGAGCACGAGCTCGTCAGCGAGGTCCGCAAGGAGATCATACCCGTCCCCGCGACAATGTCCCGCGAGCAGCACGTGGACCGCGCTGGCAGGCAAGCGCAGTGTGCCACGGCGCCGGGAGGGTTGTGGCGAGGTGGCAGCGCGGTGCCGCTGATGGAAGCAATGCCGCAGGTGGCATCGAGGGAGAGGACGAAGGCGAGGTGCGGGCATGTGCTGATTACGCAGCGGGACCTCGTCGATGGGCTGGGCTGCACGCGTGGCGAGCGCAACATGCGTAAGTGCGGGGAGGGAGGCGAGGGACGACGTGCCACAGAAGCCAGAGAGCGCGGATATGCACAGGTACGTGACACAGTGCGGGGGGGTGGTAGTGATTTATTTTTCCTAAGATGGACTCAGCTTTGAATGGCCGTACTAGGGAGAGGAATACTGGGAGATGCGGACTAGAGTGAAAATGCGAAGTCGAATGCCGTTCAACTTGAACATGTCACATGACACCCCAGGTGTTCCCGTTCTTGAGGGCCGGCCAGCTTTTGGCCTTCGGGCAAGTGAGGTTGTTCGACTGAATGCACCCTCCCCACTCACCAGTACTCATCACCAGTACTCACCGTACTCACACCCCACGACTACCACCTCAACCGCAACCGCAACCGCAGCCACCACCACCACCACCAACAAAACAGCCAAGACGCCACCCCAAGGGCTCCAAAAAATGGGAAAAAAAGGCCCCAATACCGGCCCAGTGCTGGCCCTCTCCAGGTGGCTCGCTCCCCCTCGGTCGGTTGCCGTCGTGCGGGCCATATGGCCTTGCACGTGCCTCGACCCGCTCTTGGACTCGGGCCCCAAACCATTGGGCCCTTCAAACGAGTGCCCTCAGTTCTGGCCACCCCCATCGGCGACACGACGGCCTCCTCTCGAGGAGGCTTCTCCTTAAGACCATGGACTGCGGCCCTGTCCAGGGTGGCCCGACCCGCTTCGGTCGGTCGCATTTGTGCAGGCCAGTTGGCCTTGCACATTGCCCCGACCGTGCGCGGTTGCAGCGCTGGAGCGCAAGTTCGTCGGCATCGCGCCTCAAGTCTTCCGGGTCCGCGCCGGCGTGCGCGACCATTCGTCTTCATCGAAGTGACGGTTCGCGACCTCCTTGCGCCACATTCGTGTCACGCGGCCAGCGTGGCGCTTCCAACTGTTTGGGCTGCGCGGCCAGCGCGGCGCTCACCACCGTTCGCGTCACGCGGCCAGTGAGTGATACACAGCTCAACGCTTCGGCATTACGGTACGCCTCTAGTGCTTTCCAATCACCTTTTTTTTGCTGACTTCCCCTTCAGCGACCTTGAAAGTATTGCAGCCCTAGTCCGAGGCAGGAATTGGGCACCATTCGGACACTTGGCGCTCTTGTCCGCTCGGGCGCTGACACACGGCGCGCGTTGTGGAAAAGCAGGTAAGTAATATTGTTATTATCTTATTTCAAAGCTGAATATCTTGTTTCACACAAAGTGCGCTCTTCAAGCTTTCCGCCGCCGTACCGCTTCGAGTGCCCATGCGCACCGACCCGCCCCCGCAGCCGTGCCTTCGTGCGCGCGCTTCCCTCCCTCCCCGCCCTCTACATCCGTGACCAAGGCGGGGGCGTCCCGCCCGAACATCGCACGCGCTACTGCGCGTTTACGACCACCGGCTGGTGCGCCAGCCCCAGCGCACACGCACACGCACGCGGCCCCAGGCACCCCAGTGCCATCGAGGAGGAGTGGGCCCACATGGGAAAACAGGTTCGTACTTCCCTTGTGTCGGGAAAATGAGTTACTTTACTCTTTGTAGGACTTGGAGAGTTGGTGCTTGTGGTGCTTGGAACACTTGGGGACTTAAAGAGTTGGGATGCTTGGGGACTTGGGATGCTTAGGGGGGCTCGGGATACTTGGGGGACTTGAGGACTTGGGATGCTTGGGGACTTGGGATGCTTAGGGGGGCTCAGGATACTTGGGGGACTTGGGGAGTTGGGATGCTTGAGGGACTTGGGATGCTTGGGGGGCTTGGGACATGTTGGAGACTTGGGAGTTGGGATGCTTAGGGGGCTTGGGATGCTTGAGGACTTAGGAGTTGGGATGCTTGGGGAACTTGGGATGCTTATGGTACTTGAGAGTTGGGATGATTGGAGGGCTTGGGATGCTTAAGGGACTTTAGATACTTGAGATGTACTTAAATGTACTTAAATGTACTCAAGGGGCTTAGAGAAATTTTACTAAGCCCAGTAAGCCAATCAAGTAAGACATTAAGTAACCTAAGTGGACCTAAGTAGTCCTAAGCAGTTTAAGTTTTTTTTGGATTTTGCTGATGCTTGGGGTTGCAGGTGCAGATGTGATGATGACGCCTTGGGGTTGTGAGTGGTTTTGAAGTTGCAGTCTTGCATGTGTTGGATTCTTGAAGGATGTTGGAAGCAATGGTCTGTGTGAGTCAGCTGCTGGAAAACAGTATGGGGGTCAACTTCTAGGAAGGAATGGGGGGAATACTGTGCTTCAAGCAAGGGATGGAGTTGTTGTGGGATTGTGCAAGTGTGTTTTGGTGTGTTGTTCAACAGCTGGGGCATGATGTCCTTCACACATCTCAATGCGAACTTGTGGGCGCAGGCTGCTGCTGCACACCAGCTGGCTGGTCCATGGGGCACAAGTAGCGAAGAGAGCTACATGCTCGAGGAGAAAGACATTGGAGTACCGGTGCCTGGCCTGAGAACATGTGGGGAGCTGCCAGCCTCAGATCTTAGGATCATGTCTCTTGTTGTGCTGCTTGACGATACTGCCACCTCAGAAGATTCCCCCTTGAATGACCGGGACACTGTGGGTGACTCCTTGGAGACAGGTGTTGACCGGCTTGATGCATCACTTGTTTTCACATTGTGACTGTCAAGGGAAAAAGGCTGGGCACATCACACCACTCATTACTTGGCCCTGCAACTTATAGAAAACGAGTCAAATAAATTACTAAGGGAAAGGAAGCAGGAAAGCACTACACACCTCAATCTCCTTCATGTGTGCCTGTTCAGCAGTGTTGGCACCTGGCTGTTGCATGGTGCTTCATACTGCTCTCAATGATGCCTTCTCTTTCTACAGCGATGAGGACGGTGGTGGTGCCCTCATCCCTGTCCTCATGCGCAAAGGCAATGCTGTCGATGAGCAGGTGGACAAGGCCCACCTGCCACACCTTGTGTAGAAGTGGGTCCAGTGCAGCAGGGTGCTTGGCAGGGGAACACAAGCTCATTGGCGAGGACCATAGCTATAGCAGCATTGGTGTGGAGGGGGTGAGTAAGGAAGCACTTGCAGTGGCACATGGGGATGTGGGTGGTGGGTGCACATGCTGGGCAATGGGAGGCCATCATACATCGGTACGATGTCCATTTGGGACTTGCCAATGCCGATGACAAGGTTGGAGAGCACACCCACAGCATAGAGCCACACCATGGGTCGGTTGAGGGTGCTGAGTGCCGCGATGTTGAAAAGCTTGACAGTCTGGCCTGTGCACTTGCAGGCATTGTCAGGAGGTGGCTGAGGACAAGATGGTGCCAAGGATAGGACTGCAACTCAAGATGAGAAGTGGCAAACAGTGGGTGCAAAGAGACATTGAGATGGTGACATGGACAGGCGGCAGCAGTGCTGAGATCTGGAGGGTGGGGTCCTGCAGTGTTGGTGTGGGCAGGCTGAGGGGTGGCGGGTGGCCTTTCTTTTGAGGGTGTCATGTTGTGCTGACACTGTACTCTCTCACAGTACTGACAACCACTTCAAGGGATAAATATTGATGAATTAATAAGGGAAATAAATAAATGCAGTGAGACCAGGGGAGGAAGCCATCAGGGAGGAAACAAAGAGGTAATGATGTGTTGGGGATATGATCCTCCTGCATTGGTGAGTCTGGGGGCAATCGGGAGTGCAAGGGTGCCGAGGATGAGCTAGTGTTGTGGCGGCTCCAGGAGCCGAGCTGAGCTGTTAGCCGAGCTGTTTTTAGCTGCACCGTATCCTTTTTGAGCCAAGCCACGCTGGTGGACACCCTACACTTAGCCGTGCTGCACCGAGTCATCAAATAAGCTGGCTTTTCATACGGCTCAGAGCTGGCTTTGTTGTATTTTACAAGTCAACACCATAGTGACCATACATTGCCCATACAGTCATCCTATCTTTTCTAAACAGTATTACAAGTGTGTGTTTATGTACCAATGGAAGAGTTAAGGATAGGCCAGTCCTTGTCAACTTGGACTGCAACGTCATTGCGCAGTGTCTCACCGTTAACTGGTGGTGCCAGTATCAATGAGCCATTCTGGAGGGAGTGGTGGCGGCCCTGTGTTGATGAGCTGCTGCTCCTGCCCTGGGAGCTGCGTGTGTGCATCGCATCTTGTGTGTGTGATGTGCTTGCGTTTCGTTGGTCAGTGTGGGCAACATATGAGTGGTGAGGTGGAGGATTGGGGAGAGAGGCCAGAGCAAGGAGGGGAAATCGGGTGTGGGTGAGGCACTGCAAGGTGCTGAGCGCCACAAGATATATCATAGGGTGCAGCAGTTAAATGAGGTGTGGCTGGTGTGCCCCGAATCTGCTACATGGATACGACAAGTTAGTGAGTCTGCACTTGCAAGTTTGGGGGAATTGTTTGGGAGAGGCACCGCTCACCTCGAGTCTCTGCGCAGAGCATGCAAGTGGTTGGCGAGGTCTTGCTGTGGCTGATCCACCCTGGGAGCTCCATGCACATTGTACTTGTTGTGGGCGATATGCTTGCATTTGGGCACGGCAGGTGAGGGCAGGAGTGTATATGAGAATGCTGAACGAGACATTGTGTGTGTGAGTGAAGACACAAATGCAAACAAAAGGGCGTGAACGATCTTACACTTACACTCATTCACACACTTACCACTCACATCCACACTCACCATGCCATACTCTTCTATGCGCAATGTGCTTTCTGTTGTCCCATTAGGATGTGTAGCTTGGCTGGTATGTTCTTTGTTTTCTTTGTTTCTTTGATAATATTTGCTGCTCACTCCTAGAAAAAGATAACAAATTTCGGTGATGCTTCCTGTGCCAGCTTCCTACTGCAGGTGGACTGGTTCGATGACACAAATGTCGGATTGGCAGTCTGTGCCTGGAGCACTCCAATTGGGGCCGCAAATGAGATGGGAATTGGGGAAAAAAACGGGAGGTGTAGCGAATTTTGTTGAGATCTTTCTTTTCTTCATGTCTTCCAACACTTTTCTTTTTTTCACGTCCACCCGACAGTGGAATTACTGTTGATGCGTGTGCCTCTGATTGTCTATCATCCACAGCCATGTGAGCTCCAGTTCGACAGCCTACCATCCTCTGTGCTTGGCTCGCTGGCACATGGTAATCTATATGCATGTGTGTGTGCATCTACATATCCATTTCTATATACATGATTCCTATTCACGTATTAGGGCAGTCTGCTGAAGAAGAAAGAACTGGGCACACCAAGGGCATGCTCTGACGGAAGGGCATCATATCTGGTCATTAATTACATCTCCCATGCATGAATGATAGCCTCTCTGATGGGTGTTCACTGGGGGATGTCATTGTCCTGAAGCTCCGGTCACAAGTAAAGAAGAAGACAAGTAAAGAAGAAGTTTGCGAAACTCAGGACATTGACAATGTTGATCGACTAAGGGGAAGTCAGCATGGTAGAGCTGACAACAAGGTGTACCAACTTGGTCATTTGCAACGATGAAATCCACTATATTCAATGATAACCCCCAAGAAAAGGGGTTACGAGGTTGAACTTCTGAACCTGGATTGGACACCGTGTCTATGCTGTCCATGTGCTTCATACTTGGAAGTAGGGTTTTCCAGCCTTTCTCCAAGTTAAGACAAAGGTAGTGTCCTTGTGTTTGCAATTGAGGTGAGTCCATAAAAGAGTTGGAGATTGAAGTGGAGAACTCGAAATTACCCTGATAACTAGGGTCTGACAGGGAACACTTCCTGACCATATAACACCTTGTTAAAAAAATTTCTTGCCTTGAGGAAAAGGGATGACATACTGGCAAGGTATACAAACCATTTTAGTCCATGCAGGTTGGGGACCACGAGTAAAAAAAGGCTCGATATCCTCTGCAAGGGGTCGAGATCGTGGGCCAAGTTCAAGTTCTGGAGAGGCTGATCTGGTTGGGGCATTGGACTCCTGTCTGTCGACGCTCTCAGGGGAGTGTGAATCTAGTGGCCGTGGCTGGTTTTCCTCTTGTCTGCTCACAAACCGTATCTGTTGCGGTATGTTCCAAGCCATCAATGACAATGATAATGAAGGGAAAGAAGGGTGATACCATATAGATAGCATTTTCAGCTCCATTTAATGGTTGACTAGTTGACTGGAGAGACAAATGGACACATAAAAAAATACAAGAGCGGAACACATGATGCACAAGGCATCAAGGTGAGGCATAGGCCGAGATCCCAAGAATTTGATTTTGGGAACAGGGATCTGTTCGCAGACCCAGCTTCTGAGCTGTGGGCAGTGGTGCAGGCACTGTCTGTAGAAGTTTCCGGCCAGTGGTGGCACATCATCTGAGAGAGCAGACTGCTGATGCTTCTTGTCAGGGTTTTGGTCGTAGTGAAGATAAAGAGCATGTGTGTCATCGTGCTGGGTGATTGGCTTACAAAGCTGAGGCCATGCCTGTGGCATCAAACGAATACAATTCTTCAATCATTGGTCTGACAACACAAGAACGCCTCAAACTACAACAACAAGAGCATTTATGCCACTATAAATACTACTTCTTACATCTTCTGTGAGCAGTCCGAATGGATGTTTGATGTGTGTACCAAGGCAATTCAGTAATCGCGTGAGTTGAAGAGTGAAGACTAAATGGGTCTAGTTAGTTAGTGCCAATTATGTGCTATTCCATCTAGGTGAGGTCACTTACACCCAATGGGAGAAGGCAGGTGCACAGTCCATGCTGACATTGGGACATGTGTACAAGGGTAGCACTTCAGCAGGCTGATCAGTCAACAGTCACAACTTCAGAGCACTGTAAAAGGATGGAATAAAGGTACTGATAGTCCGGTTTCTCCTCAAAGCGAAGAGAATGGAGATGAGTGACGAATTTGCAGAAGGGAGCAGGTAAGCCTTCGCACAGCTCTTCCACCATGATCGATATTTTCTTATGCAGGACTGCCTCATGATTGTTGTCTGCGGAATCACCAGCCCAAGGCAAGTAACCGAGTACTGAATATATGATGGTATAGGCGAGAGACTCTAGATCATCGCGACACGACTGGGAATTGCCTTGCTGGCCATTGATGGATGCAAATGAAAGGGTACCAACGATTGAATGATTTGTTGTGAAGGGGATATGTAAATACATGGTGGGATTGTGGAACAACTGTGCCAGGCCAAAATCGATCACGAAGAGGGTAGGAGTTTTATCAACGCGAACCATGAAATTCCTGGGTTTAATGTCATGATGGATGTAGTGATGATTGTGAAGTGACTGGACTGCTAAGAGCTGCAAGCAAGGGTGTATTTAGCATGATCATTTGTTTCATATAACAAACTACCATTTGGGCAGCATACAAGAATGTCTTTCTGTGGTCAAATTTAAGCTGATCGACCAGGTTGCCCAGTGAAGTTCTGAGATAGTCCAGGACAAGAACTTCATATACATCTTCTTTGCCATACCAGAGTACTTGAGAGATTCCTTTGGTACCAGTGATAGTTGTATATACATTGTGTTCATGACTGAGGCTTGAGGGTGATCTGCATGTGTGCCCTATCTTCAGAGCAACCTCAGCCTCTGTCATAATGTCTTTTCCTAGATAGACACTCCCTAACGAGTTCAAATAACTGTATCAAACTCGAGTCAGAGTTGAGCTCACCAGATCCCCCAGTACTGAGTAATTTGCCTACTCTATACCAGCCACCAACATGCACAATACTTAACTTTGAGGAAGAGAATCGCTTCTCCGAGGCCTGCCATTGACTTTGAAGGCGCATAGCCATAAGTTAGCAGGGTGGGGGACATGGGAGGAGGGAGTAGTCAACTAGTCAACAGTCAACTTAGTCAATGGTCAACTAGTCAACTAGTCAACCGTCGCTAAATTGGGAACTCCAATGTCAAATACAAACTACGCAACCATCATTAGACAGCTGCGTGTTGTAACTTAGGAAAATATCTTAGGAAAATATATTTCATTGCCAGTGGACAAAAAAATAGCTACAGTTCAGACTTGCAATCATTGTGTTTACCAAGGCTATTCAACAAAGCATCCAATGCAGTATCAGGATCACCCACAAAGAGAGAGCCAAGGTCATTAGTCAGCACTGACACCTCATTCATGGCAGCATTTGTCGTTGACCATCCACCCATGAAGTTGAGGCACTCTTTCTTGAGTGAATATTTGAGCATTTGAAGGCCTCCATGAGAACTGGGTTCATCCGGTTTTGCTTCGTGGTGTCTGTTTCCTTTGCTGACAAGAACACATGCTCACAGGGAACAGACGTTGCCTGGACTGGGAGATAATCCATCGCCATTGAGAACAGTGTTGGGAATTCCGTGCTGTGAGCCTGTTGAGGGAGTGAGTTGTAGTGCCAAAAAGCTAAGAAACACCTCACCTCCCAGAACAACAGGATGTCAATCTCTGCAGATGAGGGCAAATCCGAAACATATTTTTGGTATTCAACATCGACGCTGAACACATTATGAGTGGATGCTCTCTCGTATACAGAATCTTTGACCTTGAATCGCATTAGAGCCGGTTTATTCGCAGAACTTGGAGCGGGTTGGACTGGGGGAGCAGTTGTACAGCTTGTACCTTCAGATGTTGGTGATTTCTGCTTGCAGTACTGACGCATCTGCGAGTTATGAGAAAGAAAGATACTTGTGTTGGCAGGTGAAGTCATATGAGTGTCAGAATGGTTTCCTTCGCACACTGAATATAGTAATTCTCCCATTGTTCTTGGATCCACATGAAGCGCACAGCAGGATTGAGGACTGTCGAATCAAGTCAGAGGCTACAGCAACAAATATCTGTTCAAGGACTCACACATCGTGATGACATAAGCATCTGTATCATCCATCTGAATGTAATATTTCTTCACCCACTGCACATCAGGAAAACGGCAAAATGCTGAATGCTTCTTAATGCTTCTTAATGCTTCTTTATTGCTCTTATTAAGCAGGGTGCCCTTCTTAATAAGCGGATAAGAGGCATTAAGAGGCATTAAGAAGCATTCAGCATTTTGCCGTTTTCCTGATGCAGGCCAATTTCTGTCCAGGGCTAGAGCTCTGGGTACTCATCTCCGAGTGTTTCCCAATCTGTCATAAACATCTCGAAACTAGAGATTGCATGCAATAAAACTAGTGTGGATTTGAACGACATGCTTTGTTGACAGCTGTGAGGAATCTGTCGTCACATATGAGTACCGTCTATGGCCTGAGTACATCACTTACTTACCCTCAAGACTGCCTCTAACCCTTCAAGTAGGGCTGCGCACCGTACTGTCTGACGGGTACGGCCGTCCATTTGACGGTCATGTGACAGGTATGGGTGACCCGTCCACTGTCCATCCAGTCGATGTCCACAGAGTGCCAACGGCACGGGACGGGCACGGGGACGGCCGTCATATGGTAGACGGGTTATAGACGGTAATGAAAATTTATATATTGTGTAATAGTTACTGTAAAGTACATTAGGTGACTACAACAGAAACATGATGGTGGGGTTGGGCCAAGCGTCTCGTGTTACACCCCAGCAGCGTTGGTGGCGGTGTTGGCGTGTTGACAGCTGGGGTGGGAGTTGCACAGCGTTGAGCTTGCTGGCGGTGGCGTTCCGAGTGGTGACCGGATTTTGGGGGCTGTGGGCAAGAGGCGGGTTGAGGACGTTGCTTTTGCGGGTGTCGGAGACTTGAGGTGTGCTGATGGCGGCATTGCTTTTGCGAGGCTTGCAGACGACTTTTGTTTTGCGTGTGACCTTGTTTTTGCTCATGCCAAAGTCTTGAAGCGTGCTGAGGTTGGCGCGAAGCTTGCGGTCGGTGACGGGGTCTTGAGGGTTGGAGAGAGGTGGCGGCGATTTAGCAGACGAAGGCGATGGTGGACGTGGGGGCGCAGGGCTGGCTGGCTCAGGCAGCGGTTCAGGCGGCAGTTCGAGATGTCTGAACATGCGAAGAGATGGGAGACGAAGCGAGTGTGCAGCTTGGCTGTTGCTTCGCGTCCGAGATACGGGTCGCTCTCTCACTTGCAGTAGAATTGTTCTGGGATTTGCAAAGGGGCGAGGGCGGTGACAGTGATGTAGGCGTGGGTGTGACTGGCTCAGGCGGCGGCTCGAGAGGCGGAGATGGCGTGTACGGGGCACTAAGCGGCAGAGATGGCGGAGGCAGCAGATGGCTGAGTGGTGGGAGGGAAGGCACAGGCTGTGGGGACTGGGTGAGCTCCAATGTGGCAGGCGACGGCGGGGGCTCAGTCAGTGGTTCGAGAAGCGCGAACTGAGGCATGTCCGGGGGCGAAGTGTCAAAAGGCGAAGGGAAGGGTGCGGTGGCGATGGTGGCTTTCAGAAGGTGTTGCGGGCTGGCCTTTGCGGGGCGGTTGCCATTGCCGTTGGGCAGTTTGAGTCCTCGATGTGGTCGGCTGCTGTTGCGGGTTTTGCCTCCTGGGTTTTGAGGTCTGTTGTGTTTTCTCCTCAGCAACAAAAAAGTCTTCTATCTGGCGTGATACCGCTTTTCCAGGGCTGAGGCCAGCCTGGCCTGCTTCCAGCGGCATGTGTGTCTGAACCTTCATTGCTCGCGCTGTGTGATGGTGCGGTCTTGTGTGCTGCTGTTGCCTGATAACTGTCTCAGCGGTGGCGGCGGCAGTCGGCTGGGGTGCAACTGGCGGAGGCGGCTGTGAGCTGAGCAGTGGTGGACAGGGAAGTGATGAGCTGAGGGGTGACGGGCTGGGGGTCGACGAACTGCGAGGCAGCGCAGGGTGGATAGGCTCCAGACGACGTGGCGCTGCCAGTGTGGTCTTGAGGTTAGATAATGTAGTCGGCTGTAGTGTAGGGGGCAGTGCTAAAAACTTGCTATTGAGGTTCGGCGATGATTTGGAGCCCTATGCGATCAGGAAAATGAGAGTCGATAGCATCACTCAGGACACCGGCTGTGGCTTCGAAAGTGGTGTCCTCAAAACCACTGCCAACATCCAAAAGCAAGAACTTGTATCCTGCTGCAAGTCCCATATCGAAGGCAGCGCGCGCACACCGAACGGCATCCGAGAACGCAGATGGATCATAGCATCCACTGCTGACATGGAAGCTGATTCCGATTACATCAAGCCCAAGATACCTTGCTATGGCAAGAAGGCCAGGTACTGCAACAAGGGGTGTGCCAAACTTGAGCCTGAGGTGACACAAACTCTTGGAATCATTGGTGAGGATGCGTAGGACGAGTTTCGCAGTGGGGTTGGCTCGCGCGACTTTATACAGCTCGTCTGCATTGTCGAAGGTCATTGTGTCAATGCCATGCTTGGCAGTGGTCTTGATGAACGATACTGCCTTGCAAGGGTTGGCGAAAATGATCCGCTCCAGACCAACACCAAGGCGGAGGACTTGTACAATTTCGCCGTTGGAAGCACAATCAAAGCCCGTCCCGAGTGCTGCCAGAAGGCGAAGCACGTATGGGTCTGGGGTGCTGCTAGTGACAGGCTTGTTGGTGTCTTGCGGTGTGCTAGAGTCGGCGGCAGGGGGGTTGGGGATGTTGGAAACTGGAGGGCGGTCAGTGTTGGGCTCGGAGGCGATGGCGGTGACTGGGTTAGTTGCCTTTGCAGCAGCCCTCGCCGCCCGTTTCTCTCACCAAGCTTCCTCTGTTCCTTCGTCTTTGCGCTCCTTCTTGCGGCTAGCACGCTCCTCGCTTTGGCACGCTGCTCCTGATCCTGCTTTGCCTTGCGTTCGTGGGCCTTTTTCTCTTTCTCCTCTTGTTCTGCTTGCTGATGATGTCTGCGCGCCCCGATCATGTCACCCACCCCACACAAACGCGCTTGGGCTCCTGCAGAGACAGGAAAACCGCCGAAGTCGCCCCAGGAGAGGAAACACACCGCGCGACCCGACCAGAGGACCGTATGCTGACACACACATCCGAGGGCAATATGCATCCCAGGGCCATGCATGGGCGACCTCCCAACCCCCCCGGCTTGTGTACGCAGAGCCCAATGGCTCGGGCACCAAACCGCGCTGACCCAGCACTGAAGATCGTGGCAGAGTTTGCAGTCATGTGTGATGTGCTGCACCGAGAGGTCATGGGCGCCCTCAGCTAGGCTGCATGCATTGACCATGCGTCCTGATACCGCTTTCACAACTGCGACTGCAGGTTTCGCAGCCACGGCCTGACAGCGCTGTGTGGGAGGTAGCCTGTGAGGAAGAGTGCGATGCATTTCATCGCATGGGTGTGACTCCAGTGCTGCTCTGGGACTATCTGGGCAGGGGTGGTTGGCTTCTGGGAGATGGCGATGGGTTGGACTGTGGGGTGCTGAGCAGTGGCAGATGGCGAGCTGAGAGCCGAGAGTGGCGGACTGGGGGGTCGACGATGGGCTGCAAGGTGGTGTGGAAAGGGAGGGCTCCGGGCGGCGTGGCTCTTGTGTTGGTGGACTAGGCCATGACGACGGCGGGCTGAGGCCGGGGGCGGCGGAAATGGGTGGCGACGATGACAGGCGGCGAGGCAGCGCGAGGCGCAAAGGCGGCAGATGAGGAGATGGCAGGAGGCGAAGGGTGGCAAGTAGGGAGACAGCACTGACAACAGTGGGTGATGGCCTGGAACTGAACGAGCTGTGCAGTGGTGGGAACGGTTACCAAGTGAAATGGGGAAGTGGCGGAGACCGCGGACGAGCTCACAGAAGTCTCCGAGAGACAGAATGAGGGTGAAGAGACCGTCCAAACCCGTCTAATGCCATTGATGGACGTACTGGGACGGTGTTGGACGGGTGTTGTCCGTCCCATCGACTGTCCCGTCTAGATGGTGGGGATGAGCTGAAACGGCACAGGTACGGCAGCCGTACTACAGACCCGTCACGTCTGTGACATACGGTCACGGTGTGCAGCCCTACCTTCAAGGATATACCAGTCAAGTTCCGTCAGCTTCCAATGAGAGAACTCATCCAGCTCGGTGTCAAAGTACCAATCAATAGCCTAAGGTGAATAGTTAGTCTTCACTGTGATGGTGTCCACTCAGTGAGACGAACTAACTGGCTGGAGACTTCTTAGACGTTCTAGCATCATATAGACCGAATCCCACCTCGTCTTCACATCCCTCAGAAGTTGAAGCTCAGGAACTTCGACTGATTCACATTTGCCCTTTTGATTTATTTTATAGAACCATTTTCGTTTGTTTCCATCCTGGATGAACATACGAAAGCCTTCCCTGCACTGGTCCAAGGAGCATAAAAGACAAATGACTCTGCGAGCACACTTGAGGGGATCATGTTTGATGCCTAAAATCCAGTTTCGGATGCTGCCACTGGGATTGTCAGTATCATCATTGTACAAGCCATCTAGTTCCAACTCGTCAACTTGGCGATCAGGATCAATGTCATCATCATCTGATTCATTGTCAGAGTCATCGTAAATTATGCAGTTTGAATCCATAGGAACTTTAAGCTCAGAGAGATACCGCTTCGAAACAGACGTCACTGATGCAATGACATGAGAGGAACAGATGTTGATGATGTGTGCGTAACACCAGACATGATGTTTGAGGTGATCGAAGTCAACCGTGATGGCCACCTCATGTTCAGCAAGTAGGGACTCCAGCTTTTGCATGGCTACAGCATTGCTCTCAGCATTGTCAAGTGTCAAGTGGCCAATCTACAAAAGAAAAAGGAAAGCATGCAACATGCGAATTATATATCATATGAAAACGTACCTTGAGTGTAACATCAGCCCAATCAAGTAGGAATAGGATATTCCTTCCTATATTGTTGCCTGTATGTCTTTTCTTGAGACGACTAAAGCCAATAAGCGCAGCATTGAGTGAGAGGTGTCCACTTGACCCATCATGTGAGATCCAATGAGTGGTCAATGCCAAGTACGCTTCTAGGTTTGAGTTTGACCAGATGTCTGCTGTGAAACTGATCCGCCCGCAGGATTTCTATGACCGAAGAGTTACAGTAATAAAGCAAACAAGATAAAATGCTATACTCACAGAAAGGTCCGACTTCAGCTGTTCAAATGAAACCCGCCATTGAGCAATAATTGCTTCCCTTATCTTATTGTGGCGAGGGATGTTGGCGTCGATGAGAGTCCTGCAAAGGACCATGCACAACTGTTGAAACTCGGGGCATTCTACAACTTGAGCTAGTGGGCCACTACTCTGTATGGCATATCCGAGTTCTCGGGTGTGGGGAATAACATGCACCCACAATATTTGGGTTACAGGTCACACGTACGGGTACGGTGTCCTGATTTGGGACCTGTGTGGGTACTGTGACCCGTACCCTCGATTTTGCGGGTAGGGTGTAACACAGGTCACACCGCAGGTGACTTTGTGTTACACCGTACCTGTCACCTGTAACACCGTACCGACGGTACCGTGGCAGGTACGGTGTTTATAGTCAGGTTTAGAGAATGGGTTAGTATACACACCACGGTACTAGTACCGCGGCACAAACCTGCAGGTAGAACCACAGAAAACTCATATTTAACATAAAGAAAAAACTACTTTTCAAACATAGATGTATCTAAGTGTCTTTCTCACTGAAAATCTCCATCAGGAAAATCTGAAAAAAACTTAGGTCACTTAAATCTTACTTAGAGTCACTTAAGATGGGGACTTGGCTTAGACTTGGCTTAGTCTAAGCCAAGTCCCCATCTTAAGTGGCTCTAAGTAAGCTTTAAGTAACTTTAGTATTCTAAGTATTTTTCAGATTTTCCTGATGTCATCGCGCATTCTCCTTTTTCCCTAGGGTTTGTCATGGGTATGGGTTTTCCCAGTTGGGTCTTTTCGTCACCCTTCTCACGCTCTGGTCCATGTCTGCCCGTGTCTCCCGCCCTCCCCTTGGTCCCACCATATTGCAGGTTCAGTCCCCGCTGCTGTTTTCCAGTCCCGAACAAATAAAAATGTGAAGTGAATAATTTAATTACTTAATTCTCACATGATGTTATGAATAAAAAAAAAACAACTCATATTGTGTACTAGAAACGGGAAATACTAGTAGAGGTAAATTTCAGAGGGAATATTTGGGGCCAGGTGGATGCATTCATGGTGGACACATTAATGGGACACGCAGGGGGGAACTGTGAGCTGGGGAGTGGGGAGGTATGGAGCAGAAGTGACAATGCGGACTGGCTCAGCGCGGTGCACATGTGAATGAGCTCACCGATGCGATCGGCTGCCGAGGCTGAATCCGCGTGTTTCCGCTTTTGGCTGCCTACTCACGCCGCGGTTCCGGTCGACTTGTTGATTTGGAGGAATAAGCTCCGGTTGAGGGAATGCAGGGCTGCCTCCTGATTGGGCAGCGACGAACACTGCAGTGAGCTGGTTCCTCACCAAGCGATTGTATGTTCTCCGGAGCTGGAGACCACCTGTTGCATAAGTGAGACATCCAATCCGATCCAAAGTCAGAAATGGCGCTGTCACCCTGGAGCGGCCCCTTGTGCTTCTGGTGCGCCTTCCTTTTTTGGCAACAGCGCGTTTTTAAAGCGCGTGTCAACGTCCCTGGATCCTTGTCTTGTTGCCACGCGCCCGGCGACGCATCTGATTGGCTTGGAATCTGGGAGGGGCGTTGGGAATGACAAATATTGACATTTCTCGGGGTCAGGGAGGAGGGGAAGGGGGCTGGGAGTTGTTGAGGACACGCTCCCCTCTCCTGCCCCCCACAGCCACAAATTTTATGACTTATTTTAGTTTATTTACATGTTATATATTGAAAATATTTAGTTTAGTTTTGAAGGACACAAGCTAGTAACCTCAAACCAGGAATATGGCCGGCGGTAATGGCAGGCTGCGCTTTTCCGGAAGCGTGAGAAGGGTGATGAAAGGTAAAAACTGGTTTTCCCGTGGTGTTACGGTCACGGGTGTCACGGGTACGGGTGCGGTGTTGGAATCCGCCACACCATGACAGACTGCCACCCGTACCCGCAGTCTGTGGGTATTCCACGGGTTTGCCATGATTGTAGTGGACTGCGAACTTGCCCCCAAATGGTTCCCTCCTGTCTCGCCCACCGTATCGACTACTGCTCTTGTCGCAGGATCGCTGCCGCCGCGTGTCAACAGCGTCACCATAGACACCTTGCCCTCACCAGCTCCAAGGCATGGACTCTCAAACTCTCAAGCTCTCAAGCTCTCACGCTTATCTCAAGCCTAGCGTCGGCCAAACAACAAGGACAACTATGGAATATGTTTCCGAGTGGCTTTCCACCTCTCAAACAACGTCACCCGTGAGCGCGGTACCCCGAACCATCGAATCACAGGGCCCAGCTGTGCCGCCATGTGCATTTGCATTAAGGATCTCAAAATCAACGACATTAGCCCAACTGACAAGACCGAACCACAGGAGAGTAGGCCCAATCACCAAGGGGCGAGTGCGCGACAGTTGAAGCACTGAAGATGAGAACTCGGTGCGTCTTGTTCGACTTGCATATATCTCCAGTTGACCCCCCATTTCTTACCCTGTCCCTCTCTCCGATTCAGATTACCCCCTCAAATCTACTCCCCAATATAGCAATCAATGTCCGTAAGATCCAACCACGGAAGGCGCCCCTTCCTCTCCAGCCCCATGTCCTGGCTTACAAGGATCTCCTCTACGAACTCTCATGCTCACCCCGTCCGCGCCTCTCACTCAAAGTCTCACTCAAAGTCTTCTCTTGGCACTATCCATTGTCCAATATGGCACGCTCGGTCCTGGCATAATTGTCTGCGCCCCTCAGGAGGCTCTGGCTGGCACCAGAGTTTCCATCGATTGCCCCTCGGACCAGGAAAATGAATGCAGCAAACTCGGGAGGCAGCTGCCCCTCGGAGAGAGAGGAACACAATGGTGAGGATGGCGAGGAAGGTGATGCGGAGATGCCCTCGGACAGATTCTCACACAGAGCAGCCTGAGCCACCTTTGGTCCCCCCGCTTACTCTCCTCCCCGCTCATCCCTTCTGCTGTCCAAGAGCACTCCCAGCCTTCCTTTGAAAGAGTCTCAGCCCGGTCATACCACTCGCCCCCGCCAAATCCGGATACCGCTCAATTGTCTCAGAAAAGTGCTTACCCCTCCGCCCTTGTCCTCTCTCTTTCCGGCCGTACCTCCCCTCTCCGCCCAGCTCCCGAATCTTCCTTCTCCACCCCCTTTGACTGTGTTCTCCTTCCACCCGTGCCGCCCGCTGCGATAGACTTGGCCAAAGTGCTCGTCACGGTAGGTGTGTTTCCTCTTTGTCTTCGCCTTATCCCGCTGACCCAGTCAGCCAGTCCCCATCCACCGCCTCCACCGTCTCTGCCTCCAGCCACACCATCCTCGCTACCGCCGCCCCTCGAACCGCCGCCTGAGGCTGAGCAGCCGCCGTCACCTTCCTGCTGCCACCCCTGCAGGCACGATCGTGCTCACTTGAAGTTCCACCCGAACCCCCGCCAAATCACGCCGAGTCTGGCACTTCGAATGAAATGACGCTGCGTGCGCGCTCGCTCTATGACTTGCATAGACTCGTTGCGTGTGCCTACGACCTTATCAACAGCCCGAAACCATGACTGTGCCCAAACGCAAGTCCATCGCACACAATGGGCACGACTCGTGCGTGGCTCTTAGAGCAGGAGCCGCCACCCCGCGACCATGCTGACTTTCTGCATGATCTACACAGAGTGCGTCAGCCCGAAGCCCCACACAAATGCAAGCGCTTTGTGCACAACGGGCACGACTTGCGCGGAGCTCCCAGGGCGGGAACCGCCACGCCGCAACCATGTGCGATCTGCGTTGACAGCGTCGCCCGCACCAAGTGGCACCGCGAGCAGATTGACGAGGATGAGCAGGACACTTTTGTTATATAGACACTTGTACTATGTAATATATTTAGGAGTGTTTTAAAAAGAAATCTATGAGCAATTGTAAGAAGTAAGAAGAAAACCAATGGTACCGCGGGTATGGTGTCACACCATATATGTTCGGTACGGGTACGGTTATGGAAAAATGTACCCGCGGTATACCCGTGAACAACCCTATTTTTCCCTCAGAAAAACTATTCTTTGACCACAACAGTGGCTTGAGGTGTGCTGAAGGTGGAGTCGGGTGTGGCGGTGGACTTGTCTTTGGGGGTGTCAAGGGCGTTGGTCTTGCGGGACATGCGGGGCTGTGGTGGCACGGACCTGTCAAGCTCCCTGCACTCGCAGCGGCCGAAGAACGCATGCCCTGCGCCTGCGCCGCCGCGCTGGCAACGCCGCAGTAGGTGCGTGGTGCCCCAAAGTTGAAAACGCGAGCAGGTCGCAGGCGGGTCAACTGCTTTGCCATTGCATCCGCACGTCGGCGTCAGCATTGAGGCAGGCAAGTGGGTGCCCCTCAGTGCTGCGTCGGTCTGCGCGTGGTGTGGTGGCAGCGTCTGCAAGCGCCGGCGATGCCAGGGTACGAACGTTGCTGCTTGCATCTTGGGATGCGCTTCTGTGGGCGAGGGAGCTGGGGTCGTGCTGTGCTGAGTAGGGCAAAGATGGACTGTTAACTTAAGGGAGGGCGCAGGGAGTACTAGTGTGCTATCATAGCTATCTGGTGCTGAAGGCAGAGTTGGGTGCAGTGGTGGCCCTGTTTTTCGGGGTGTCGAGGGCGTTAGTCTTGCGGGGCTTGCGGATAACTTTGTTTTTGCGAGTGCTGTAGGCAAGATCTTGAGAGGTGTTGGAGAGGGTCAGGGACGTTTGAAGGTTGCAGGCGGAGGGGGCTGCCGGCGTCGAGCTTGTGGGCAACAGCACTGCACGTGTGGTGTCAACAAAACCTACGGCGTCCGTGCTTGTGGTGGTGCGATCGCTGGGGGCCTTGTGGCCTTGAGGTTTGGGCTACCTGGTCACGGGGGCGGGGGTTCGGATGGAACGTCGAACTGGCAAGGTTGTAAAGATGGCAAAGGTGGCGAGGGACGAGGGCGGCGGCGATGGTGGTGGTGCAGGAGCAGGCTTGGCAGGCAGCGGCGGCGGTGGTTCAAGGAGCGGCAGTGGCGTGGATGGTGCAACTGGAGGCAGAGACAGGGAACGTGACAAAAGAGGATGAAAACAAGTCATAACGACCGTGGGGTTCGTCATCGTCCGACGAGGACCAACGCCGACTGACTTGAAACACGTGGCGACAGCACGCATGGCGGGTGGTGTCGCGGTGACTACAAATATGAACAATTGGCACAAAGGAAAAACACATGAAAAGTAGGGCACACCTAGAGTCACGGCGGAGGCGCGAGGCTACTGGATGGTGGGCGTCGGCCGATGCGAGGCCTGAGGGTGTCCAGGCCTTCAAGTTGATGCTGGCGGCGGTGAGGTATTGGCAATATCGGCGACAAGGTTGCTACAGAATGGGATCGGGCCCTGGAGAGTGTCGCCACCCGTGGTCTTGAGGGGAACCTCCTTGAGAGGAGGAGGTCGTGTCCGAGTCCGGGGCCAGAGTTGAGGCCTTGAGGGCGCGGGCGATGTCGCTGCATGCTGCAAAGAGGGCCCGCCTACACATACCAGTCAGTTCAAGGGGGCAGCCAAAGATATGGGTGCCCACTCACCTTCAAGTTTATCACTTGGATTTGGTGTGTGTGTTGGTGGTGCAAACCTGCAAAACCACGGGTACAGGTCACAGCGTACCCACGCAGTTTCCAAATTTGGACACTGCAACGCAGCATTTGCGAGCGAGGGGGGGTGTTGGAGGTGGCGTGGCGGCAGCGTCATCGTGACAAGGCCGTCGTTGCAGGGGGGGGTCCAACATGGGGCCCGTCGTGGCAGGGGGACCGCTGTTGGAAGTGGGCCGTCGTCGGAGGGCAGATGTCGTCGGAGTCGTCGCAGGCGTTGTTGGAGGGAGCCGTCAGGGGGCCGGACGCCGTGGCACACATGCCCCACGCGTTTGCGAATGAGGGGGGGCGTTGAAAGCGGTGTGAAAAACGAGTGGCGGTAGTACTAGAGGTGAGCGCGGGAAAGCGCGAAGGTGGCGAGGCCAAGCAAGGAGAAGGGTAGCTACCCATGATTTACTGTAACAGAACGGCAACGGCCTGCCCAGCAACGTTCTAATCCCATGTGCCTGAGATTTCCATCTTTGAATCGGCTCGGATGTAAAGTAAACCAGACACCGGCAACAAAATCGCATATTTATTCCCATGGGATGCCCATCTGACGAACCAGCTCAGATGCAAAGTATGCCAGAAGCTGGGTTGGCAATGACCGAACCAACCAGAATCATGTATTTCTTCCCACGAAACCGGCAACAGAATCGCGTATTTTTTCCCACACTATGCCCAGTCTGGAACAGCTTTAAAACCTCATTCCATAAATGGAACTCGGAACATGAATCAACTGAAGACTTGTGAAAATGTGAAAGAATGTGAGATCTGTCAAGACTTACCTGATCATCTGCAACTATGAAGCAAACAAGATGGTCCAAGAACACCACCAGTGAGAATGATGGGAGTGCTCGGTCATGTATGATGTGAGGATTCTGGGTGGATGCATCAACTGTTTCCCCCGATAGCCTGTATGGCCACTTATGCTGCAAAATGGCTTGCTTGATCATACTCCTCAGGGTGTTCCGAGTGGAGATGCCTTCAGAGATTCGAGTTTGCAGTTTTTGGCCCGTAGATATAGTTGGCTACACTATTGGGGATTGCAGACTTATCGATGCCATATTGCTTGCTACTTGTTGTAAGAAAGCATAAAAGTTATTAGGAAGTCTGTACATATGAGCATAGCTTGCAGATTTTAGGTTTGGGCAGTTCTCCCTTCGAAGAAAACTTGCCTCAAGGGAGATTGATCCCAGAGAAGAAATGAATGACATCAAGGGCCCTGTTTGTTGCCTTAGCTGGCACAATGGGGGCATTCTCTTGTTGGGAACTTGTGCCCTGAGGTTCTAACACAGACGGGGGACTTGGAGATGTGCTGGGTATCTGTCATTGCTGTCATCGCCATCGCCTATCCCTTGGAAGTCAAATTCTTCATTGTTAGTGACTGCGTCGAGTTGGGTGGTAGCTGCCTAGAAAAACGAGTAAGTCTCAGGTATATAGAAGACCAAACCCAGGCAAGTCACCTTTGATTGGGTCTAGTGTTGGGGAAGTTTGGTTTGTGCCTGAAACTGATTAGTGAGATAGAGGGTTTAGAGTTGTTTGTTTGCTTTGAGTCCAAGACGAGTCAACGTGACATGCTTCGAGCAATGAGAAGTGGGTTGTAATGCGGTTCACGAGGCTGTTTTGTCTTAGATGGGGCCATGACACAAAGAGAAAAACAGATGAGCTCTCCAATTGGTCTGGCCCAGATGGGCCACAGCAGGAGGAGGAGCAGGAGTATGCGGGAACACTGAGAATGGGGGATTCAACAGAGACAATCGACAGAAGGGAGGATCACTAAATTCCAAAGGGTAGTTAGTGTATATATTGTCTGTGGTCTGACCTGTGAAGAGTAAAAGTAAAATGACTAAAAAAATTACATCCATGACATTGTGCATGAATCCATCAGTGTGTTAGCAAGAATTGGGGGGTGCGAATCAAAATGAAAAAGTCATTGTGTAGACTTGTTAGTGTTGGGGAAGTTTGGTTCGAAACCACTCAAACTCGGTTCAAACTGAAACCAAACCGGAAGTTTGGTTTGCAGTTTGGGAAATTGGTTCAGTTTGGTTTGCAGGTTTGATTTCGGTTTGGGAAAAGAGTGGGGTTTGTAAATGGTTTCAAACTTGGTTTAAACTGCTTTTATTTCCTTTTTGGGTTAGGGTGTAAACTGGTGTTTCAAACTGATTTTAACTGGTTCAAACTGTTTCAAACTGTTTCAAACTGTTTCAATACTGTTTCAAACTGACTCAAACTGATGCAAACTCAGTTTAAACCAAACTCAAACCAAACCTAAACCAAACCCCAAACCAAAATCAAAAGTTTAGTGTCAGTTTGGAGATTTCTGTAATATATATATGTATTTTTAGAATAATTAACATGCAAACCAAGTCCAGAACCAATCAGGGTGATCAAACTGAAACCAAACTTGCAGTTTCAGTTCGGTTTTGGTTTGGTTTTGGTTTAAACCAAACTGCAAACCAAACTTTTTTCAAGCTTTTCTTAAATGGTTTACTCTTCGTTTAAACAAAACCAAACCACTTTTTAAACAGTTTGGCAGTTTTTGGAAAACCTTAAACGGTTTGGTTTCCAGTTTGGGCCAAACCAATCAGTTCGGTTTCTGGTTTGGCCCAAACTGGTCCAAACCAAACCAAACCGAACTTCCCCAACACTAAGACTTGTAGTCTTGGGCCTCTTGGCAATAAATACACAATGGTTTGTGGTGGGGAAAGGAGGAGGGGAGGTGCACACTCTGATAGCAATGAGGGAAAGTGATGACAAGTGCTGGCGCTAGCTTGTGCCACTTTCCACAGCTTGCGCTGATTGGTCCACAGCTTGAGCTGATTTGCCAGAGCCAACTAAAAAGGGCGGCTAGATGATATGTGACATGGCTCGGCTAACATTTTAGTTGACTCAGATGCCAGCTTTAGCTGCCCAGTAGCTGGAGCTGCCAAAACACTAGGCCAGCTAGGGCCTTAACAAATAAGTAGGAAATAAGTACAACTTTGAATGACCCTATTATGTCAATCTGATTACGGGTGAACTTGGTGTGTTGCTAATTTATTATCTTGCATTTTGTTTGTCTAACTTTCAACAGAGGAGTGTCTTATTGATTTTTGTGAGTTGCTTGGCTGACACACTGGAGAAAATACTGTGGACACTGTCTGGGACACCCTTGGCACATTTGGAATCCAAGAAAAGGTGAAAACAATTCTTTTTTGATATAGGTGATCATTATAACTTTTTGTAGATAATTGCATTTATGGCAGATAATGTGTCGCCCATGGATACATTTGTCAACACAATAGTTTCACACATGGAGAATATTAATATTGTTGTTGACCCACTCTGGGCATGGCTTTGGTGTATGCCACATACAATTCATCTGGCTGTATTAGGAAAACACCAAAATGCTGAATGCTTCTTAATGCCTCTTATCCACTTATTAAGAAGGGCACCCTGCTTAATAAGAGCAATAAAGAAGCATCAAGAAGCATTAAGAGGCATTCAGCATTTTGCCGTTTTCCTGATGTGCACTCAAGGTTTGAAACAAGTACTATTTCCTGTTACCACATTAACATATTCCTAAGGTGCTCGAGGTGATTGGTGCAAAGAAGAGTGGTCACAGTAGGAAGACTGATGCTCTGGGCATCAACTACCAGGATGCTGTCAGTGTGTCACTTAGCAGAGAAGCAGATTAGGGATGCGCACCATACTGTCTGATGGGTACGGCCGTACAAATGACAGGCACATGACAGGTATGGCTTACCCATCCACTGCCCATCCAGTCAAGTTGGCGGGAGGCCAACAGATATGGGACGGGTATGGGTACAGCCATTGTACGGTGTATGGCTTGTAGATGGTAATATTAACCATTCCGAGTTCTCTTTAGAGAATGAGGTTTTAAAGCCGAGTTGATCGATTCCGAACATGGAAATCCATTCGTGGGAGAATGTACGCGATTTTGTTGCCGGTGGCGGCTGTTGCCGAACCACTGACCGGTTACTTTACCATCCGAGCCAGTTCGTCAGCTGAAGTTTTCTGGCATACCGTGGGAATATGTACGCGATTTCGTTGCGGCCGTTGCCGATTCACTGTCCATCAGTTCACTCAGGGCTCCCGTGGGAATATGTACACGATTTCGTTGCAGCCATTGCCAATTCACTGTCCCCTGAATTGCATTTCATCAGGAAAACGGCAAAATGCTGAATGCTTCTTAATGCCTCTTAATGCCTCTTATCCGCTTATTAAGAAGGGCACCCTGCTTAATAAGAGCAATAAAGAAGCATTAAGAAGCATTAAGAAGCATTCAGCATTTTGCCGTTTTCCTGATGTTGCAGCTTGTTCAGGGCTCCTGTGGGAATATATACGTGATTTTGTTGCGGCCGTTGCTGATTCATCGGCCAGCACGTCACCCGCTTCGTCTTTGTCCCCCACTTGTTGTCCCGCTCCTCGCAGTCTTATTGGCATCGCATCCACATCTGGCGTCCTCGGTTCCTCCGAAGTCCCACACGCTCCCTTGCCCCGGGAACACCTTCAACTTCTGCAACGCACCCCACCTCAATGCCGCATGCTATGAGCTCCTGCCCAACCCCACTGGGTGTGTGCGGGGCCGCGCGTCAACAGTCCTCTCTGCCATGACGATGCATGGATGCTCCCCTCATTGGTACCTTTCTGGGGCTCGAAAAGATTGGCTATTCGCCCGATTGCTTGCAGCAGTGGGTGAAAAGGTGAGTGGGCACCCTTGACTGGAGCTGACTGGAAGTGTGGGAGGATAGGCCGTCTTCGCAGCGCGTGGCGACATCGCCCGTGCCCTCAATCCTGCCCCGGGCCCCTTTGGTGACGTGATGCTCACAAGGAGGCTCTCAAGACCATGGGTTACCCCCTCTCCATAGCCCGCTCCGCTTCGGCGGGTCACCTTTGTGCAGGGCAAGTTGGCCTTGCACATGGTTTCGACCGTACGTGGTTGTGGCGCCTCAGCCGCCTCGCCCTCGGACTTGGGCCCCAAACTGTTGGGGCCCTTCAAACATGCGCCCTCGATTCTGGCCCCGGGCCCCTTTGGCGACGCGACGGCCTCCTCGCAAGGAGGCTCACCTCAAGATCACGAGTGGCAACCCTCTCCAGGGTGTCCCACTCCGCTTCGGTCGGTCGCTTGTGTGCGGGCCAGTTGGCCTTGCACATGACCTCGACCGTGCGTGGTTGTGGCACTTCAGCAGCCCTCGATTCTCGCCTCAGGCCCTCATGGCGACGCGACGGCCTCCTCCCAAAGTGACTCCCCCATCAAGACCACGGGTGGTGGCCCTCTCCAGGGTAGCTCGCTCTGCCTCGATCGGTCGCTTTGTGCTCGCCAGACTTTGCCTGTTGGCCTTGCACACTTCGACCATGCGCTGCTGCGTGGCCTCAACCGCCTCGCCCTTGGACTCAAATCGTGCGCCCCAAATCTCTGGGGGCCTTCAAGGGTGTCAGAAAAGACGAGAGTGGTCGCGAGCGTGGCAAGGTGCTCGGCCCCGGACTCGCTGTCGTTGGCGCGAGGACCCGTGTCCTCCTCGACACCTGCGATCTCAACAGCGGTCTCCCCCAGCAACGGGTCTGGCTCGACCGGCCGAATGTCATCGGGGTCTGCGCCGCCGTGCGCGCGACCATTCTCGTTCATCGCGCGGCTAGCGCTGCGCTGTTCACCCACGGTGTGACCCGTGTTACACTGCCACTGGAGGCCAGCTTGTGCACGTCTCCATCGTCATGCGACACCACAAGGTACGTGGTACGCAATGGCGGCCCCTCCCTTCGCCAGCCTTCGCTCACAACCTGCGCCGACGCGATCCAGCACGCTTACGACCGCGGTGACACTGCAATTGCGCACGACGCCACGACGCCCCCCCCAATCACCCATTCGCACGCATGATCGGGTCCGGGTCGTGCGACGCTGGGCAGCTCACCGGCACCTCGACTCGTCCTTACAGGCACGTGCGTTTGTGCCCCGCCACACCATCCCGCTCCACAGACCCACATACGCGCGCCAAAAACTGTATCGAGGCCCTCTACCACAACCGTCTGAACGCGGTGGACTCAGCGAAGATATAGCATCGACCAGCTCGACAAAGCCGATGCGTCACCCATACCGGAAGTCTATATCCATCTTCTTGGCGTGTAGCGTCTCATCTCCCTCTCCGATGGCCTCGCAGCGTATGCGATTCCACTATACAACACCCTTACAGTCCAAAAGCATCCCACCGGCTCGACCGAGCTCGTGTGTGCACCCGGTCCACTCGTCGATGCTCCCCGAAACCGAGCCTGCCCGGGCAGGGTTAGAGACCGAGCATGCGATGCTGAACGCAGGCTAACCAGCCCTGCTCACAGCCCTCTCCTTCCTCGCCACAAACCTCTCCGACCCGCTCTTCGGCGATGCTCTCGGTGCGCTGCAGGCGCTAGGCCACGCTGGGTTCCTCGAGCTGCCCACACCACACGGCGCGTTCCTTACGGCCCTCGCAAAAGCCGCACTTCCACCACGTTGTTGCCGTGCTTGATATGAACCGTCGCAGGTGCCACGCCCCTGTCTTGCTCGAGGGGCTCACACTAGGATCAGCACGGGTTGGGGTAACCCGCAAGGGTCATGGGTTAGGGTTTGCAAGGGGTCACATTGAATGTATCTCCCCTACCTGTACCATACCTGTGGCACCCATGGGCCCACCACCTTGTTGACCTCGCTGCCACATTGCCGTTGCTGGTGTCAAGACGCCGCCTGATCGTCCATGGCCGAGGAGTCGAGCACTTGTGAGCGGCGCGGACAAGGAGAAGGTCATTGTCGAAACAGTGCGAACAGGTCCGCTGGGCAGCAGCAGCGCATCAGTATTCAGTTAGTCCAAGGGTTGAGGTGTCATAGCGGGTGTGTCACTTAGTTTCTTTTTCTACTTTTAACGATCATAGACCCGCAGGTGGTGCCTGCCATTCCCTCGCTCGACGACCTCGAACGCCTCGTTTTCCACGAAGAACGCGGAAACCTCGTGCCTGCGTACATCCAGCTCCCGGCCGACCCCATAACGCCCGTTATCGCCTATCTTCGCATCGCTCACAACTCAAAATACAGCTTCCTGCTCGAGTCCGTCGTGGCGGGCGAGAATGTCGCCCGATACAGCTTCATTGGCGCCGATCCGTTCAAGCTCGTCAAAATCAGGCCCAACGAGGCTGTCAAGGGCGACCCCATGCACATCCTCGAGCACGAACTGTCCGTCTACAAATACGTCAAGATCCCTCAGGTGCCCACGTTTACCGGTGGTGCCATTGGTTACATCGCGAACGACGTGATTCAGCCTTTCGAGCCAAAAACGGCGCGGCCGCTGAAGGACAACCTTGGGAGGCCCTCTTCATGCTCGCGGACACCCTGCTCATATATGACCACCTCTTCCAGACCATCAAGGTCGTCTCACATGTATTTTGCCCGGAAAACTCGACACCTTCGAACCCCGCATTCATCTACCAGACGGCCGTGTCTAAGGTTCGCCGGTGAACCCTGTGACACCAGAGGTGCCGCAGCAAGTTGTCGACGGTGACATAATCCAAGCGGTTTCCTCACAGTACCTGTCGTGTCCAACACCTCAGACTGCCGCCTCCTTGCCGCCTCCGCTACTTTCCAACGTCCATGACCCACATCGCCACGCGCGACTGAGAGCACTTCCTTTCCCACCTCCGCGCCAAGGACAACTTTTTCACCCACATTATTCAGTCTTTTCGGTACCGACACAGACCCATGCCCCATATCAGATCAAGGCTTGCGCACCCAGGTATGGCAGGCGGGCCTCGTTCACCTGCTCGTCGACAGCGTTGCCACCGCACACGGGGCCGAGGACGAGGCGAGGGGTGACAGACACCACTGCCATACCTGTCGCCATGGAAAGAGAAGGCTGTCGTCCTCAAGGCGCTGCACTCTGGGCCTCTTCCACCTCCTTGACACCGCTGGCTCCACCTGGCGCTGGCTTGTGCCCTACCGCATGCACGACTCAGCCGAGGTCGCCATGCGCGACCACTCGTCATGCGCCCAGGCCTGATGCACGCATGGGTGAGGCGACGAGGGCGCCGATGAGGCGGGCCAATGCGACAATGTAGACAAAGGGTGGCGACTCAGCGACACAGACCCACAGATGCGGACCCCAGGAGGGGGGCACCGACGCCCTGATGCAGGCCCGACGCCCCGACACAGACATCGGGGGGCGATGCCCCGACACAGACATCGGGTGAGGCGAGCGACGGGGGCACTGACACGACGACGCAGACCCAACACCCTGGCCGCCTGACGCAGGCCCGACACCCCGACACCCCAATGCAGACATGGGCAAGGCGACGAGGGCACCAACGAGGTGTGGGTGCCGATGCAACGATGCAGACACAGGGCGGCGACGCAGCGAGGCAGACCCCGATGCCCTGACACAAACACGGGGTGAGGCGGCAGGGGTGCCGGCACAACAGACCCCAGGGAGGGGGGGTAGGTGACAGCACTCGGCCGCCCCCTCGACCTGACCCCAACTCGCCCTCGTGCGCAAATGCAGGGGCATGCGGCAGCGCTCGGCCGCCCCCTCGACCCCGACCCCGACACCTCGCGGCTTCTTGGCCCAACATCAAACATGGCCTCCACTCTTGTCCATTGGTTGCCTCTCGCTCGCAATTGCGGGGGCTTTTGCAACAACACTCGGCCACTGTTGTGTCGCGTGCTCCAACAAGGAATGGGGGCGTGTCCTATGTGGGATGTGAGGCAGGCCTCGCCTTGCTTACCTGGCCCAGCATGGCCTTGGGTCTTTGATTGTCAGGGTCGGGAAAATCGGGAACCCCACCTTTCTTTGGATTGTCTCCCTGAATTCATGTGACAACCCCCTTGACCCCGACCCCAACCCCGACGCCCCTTCGTGCGCAAACGCAGGGACGCGGCAGCACTTGGCCACCCACTGAACACCCCAACCCCAACACCCTCTCACTCACAAATGCGGGAGGGGTGTTGCAACAGCGCTCGACCGCCCCCGCGTTCTTCCGCTGATACACCTTGTTTGTTGTCACCACTCACCAGCGCTCAGCCTGCACCGCAGCTGTCGCCGTCGCGTCCATACCTCAACTCCGAGGCAGTTCGCCCCGTTCATTTGCTGCTACCCATGGCACTTCGAGCAGCTCCACGCGTGATGGCGTCCGTCACGTCCGCACATCCAACCCGAAGGCGGTTCGCTCCGCCGTTTGGTGTCGGCCACAGTGCTTTGAGCAGCACACACGCGATCGGGCCGTCAGCAATGTTCAGGGCCTTGGCGAGGGATACTCATGCGGTGTCTCAACAGCTCGGCCAGTGCTGCGACCCTGAGGCGTCGCCTGCACTGCTGCCGTCGCCGTCACATCCCTACCTGCAACCCTGAGGTGGTTCACCCCGCTGGTTGGTGTCGGCCACGGCGCTTCGAGCACCACACACGTGACGGCGGACGTCGCATCTGCACCTGCGACCCCGTGCGACCCCGAGGTGGTTCGCTGCCACCCTCAAGCACCACACCCAGCAGCACACACGCGATGGAAGACGTCGCATCCGCACCTACAACCTCATGTGACCCCGAGCCCATGGTGGTTCGCTGCCACCCGCAGGGGCTTCGACTTTGAGCACCACACGCAGCACCACACACGTGATGGCAGACATTGCGTCCACACCTGCAAGCCCGTGCGAGCAGGTGGTTCGCTGCCGCCCACGGGGCTTCGACTTCGAGCACCACAAACAACACCACACACGATGGCGGACGTCGCGTCCGCACCTGCAACCCCGTGCAATCCCGAGCCCGTGGTGGTTCGCTGCCGCCCGCGGGGTTTTGACTTCGAACACCACGCGCAGCACCACACGCAATGGCGGAACATCGCGTCCGCACCTGCAACCCCGTGCGACCCCGAGCCCATGGTGGTTCGCTGCCGCCTGCGGGACTTTGACTTCAAGCACCATGCGCAGCACCACACGCGATGGCGGAACATCGCGTCCGCACCTGCGACCCTGTGCGACTCCAAGGTGGTTCGCTGCGGGGCTTCGAGCACTACACACAACAGCGCCGTCAGAATTGTTGAAGGACTTGACGAGGGATACCAATGTGGTGTTGAGGCCCTTTATGTATTTAGAGAGTACTAAAATATAATGTGATTGGACCACAAATAAATTGTGCCCTTGTTGGTTGTTGATGCACGTTGATGGACACAAATCATGCAGTGGTGCAGGTCCGGTTCGGGGGGCTGGACCTCTCTGAACTTGAACCGGACCTGCTGAACGCGTTCTCTCTCTGGTGTGGGTCCAGTTCGCAATTGGATGTGTCTGAACCTGAACCGGACCCGCCGAACGCGTTCTCTCCAGGTCCGGTCCGAGGTTCACCAAATTTGGTAAACCAGACCTAAAGTCCGGTTCGGAGTTCGAAAAAATACATGAAAGAACCAGTCCAAACCAGACTTTGGGATCAGATACCCTCAGGATTACCCATGCTGTTGCCTAGTCATATCAAGACCCCTATATTTACTGTGAGAACTCGGATATGCCATACAAAGTAGTGGCCCACTAGCTCAAGTAAATAGATGACTATGTTTTATTGTTTTTATGTATAATAGCTACTGTATAATACAATGAGTGAGGCACTGGGGTGGGGCATGCAAGGGAGACATGAAAGGTGGCATGGTTGGACACGCAGGCAGGTGTTGTTGAGAAGGCTCGCAGTGTGTTGCCAAATATGAGGGAAGAGGGCACAGGCAGTGATGCGAGGGCTGGGGACGCTGACTAGGTGGGACATGCGAGGAGACGGGGCAAGAGATGGTGTGGTTGGACATGCAAGTAGACCAGGGTGGGCATTGTTGAGAAGGCTTGCAGTGTGCTGCGAATATGAGGGAAGAGGGCACAGGTGGTGATGCGAGGGCCAGGGATGCTGACTAGGTGGGATATGTGGGGAGACAGGGCGAGATGTTGACAAGGCTCCAGTGTGTTGAGGGAAGAGGGCATGGGCAGTGATGTGAGGGCTGGGGACACTGACTAGGCAGGACACATGAGGAGATGGGTGAGAGATGGCGTGATTGGACATGCAGTAGACTGGTGGGTTCAAGGGTAAATGGGGGAGCTGATGAAAGAGAGGCACAATATCTCTCCTAAAGGTGACTGGTCAACGATGTAATGCTGCATTAGCTTGAGCACACGTAAGGTGCAGCCACTTCTTAACAACCATTAAAATACGGATACTGTCAGCATTGAGCCTGTGCGCCAGAGGGAAATGGTGTCACAACCACCAGAGAAGACCCTCTCGACCTGACTGCAGAACCTAGAGACAATGGTCATTTAGAAATACAGGAAACTGAGGAAACAACATGAGTATGACTAACCAGGAATACACAAAATATCACAAGCAAGGCAATACAGGTTTGGGAAATGAGCTTGTTGACTGATCCACCAGCGAATGGGATTGCATGTGTCGAAATCTTCGGCAGGGAGCTTGAAATATTCTTTGAGTTTGTTGATGTACATTGTTAAGGCCCTAGCTGGCCTGAACGATTATGCTATAGTGTCCCAAGGACTTTCTCCCATACGTCGATAATACGGAAAGGCACCAAGCCTAGTGCCGAACCAACAATCCCACATGACAATGAGATAATACCCAACGGACAATACAAGGGCGGCAAGCACGCGGAATTGCCAATAGAACAAGTAGAAGACATGATCTAATGGGGATCGCACCAACTCGATGAGGAGGGTGATAAGATCAATCTCTTCTCTGAGCTGACTGATCGCAGTCAGAGTCGCACGGAGATGAACAAGATGGGAGTGTATAAGCTTTGATTCGTGGTGGCTAGGAATGTCACAAGAAGTCAAGCTTAGGGCTCGACTGCAGTCCTGAGGTCAACTTTAAATACAACTCGATCGTAACTAATCAGGCAGCTGTCAAAACATCAAATAGACCAGTAAACACCCACGGTGGCGTGATAACAAGAAAGAACAAGGGACATAAACTAAACTCGAACCAGAACAGACATGTAGACAGAGACAAACAGTCCAAATATGTACCTGGGCTTTGACAGGGTCTGAGAGCGTTCCATTAGGATGGAGGTCCAACCCCACATCCTAACATCACCCCCCCTCCATAGTTCACGTCCTCATGGAACTGGCTCCCTCCACAAACTCAGGGTTATCATCCGACTTGCGTCCTCGAAGAGGACAGTCATTGATGAAGTCGTGGAAATGCTTGTGGTGAAGGGGGATCTGGCAGACAGATGCGCGAATGGCTGACATTGATGATGGGGATGACGACAAAGGTGACGGTAGTGTCCTTGTTGCTCACAATATGGACAGAAATAATGGGCCTGTCGTTCGTGGCGGTGCTGCAGTGTCTCATTGGCACCCCACATGTGGATGCCAGAGTAATAATCTTCTCCTTGTACGACCCATCCCGCTTCAAGTACGGGTGCATGTGCTCGACCACACGGCCTCGTGAAGTCGCTGCCAGGCACTGCCCAAGCCCAGGTGAGGTTGTTTCTGGTGTCTTGGAGGTTTTGTCGCTCGAGTCGGGCGGTGGCTTCGAGACGAAGCACCCAGAGTTCTTGCTCGCGGATGGCCGCCTCCTGCTGCGCCTGTGAGAAGAGTCGCCATGCATCTGCTGACACTCCATAATCTCCCAGATTCCAGAGGGCTCGCTGTACTCCACCATGGAAGAAGGTACTGGGGTTCAGGAGGGCGGAGACGTCAGCGGGTTCGGTAGTGGAGGGTATTTCCTCTTGGGGAGCTGCTTTCAACTTGTCTCCATATACACCCATATCTTCTCCTTCTGCAGCATCAATTGTGGGCTCCGCAGACCAAGGGTTAATATAGAATCACTGGAATTTGGCAGGGCCTCACTCCCAGGACCGGCGATGAAGGGGGATCTCGGTGACACATTCCCCGTCCGCTACATGCCATCCCAGTTCATCTAGAGAGGCATTAGAGGCAAGACCCTTTGGGGCTGCATTGCGGGCTGCAAACATCTCCAGGGTCTCTCGAGTGTGTTCGGAGGGGGAGGTGGACGACTCCTCCGCTGCGTTGGTGAGCTCCCCCTCTTTCTTGCTGGAGGGGATTGGAGTCTCTGCTTCCGGAGTGGGATGAGGGCGTGGTGGAATTGGCAATGGTGAGGGGGAGCGGATCATGTCTGGGGATTAAGGACGAGGAAGTGGACGAAGCACAGCTGCAGCGAGGATGGCTTGAATGATTTCTCAACGGGGATCCTCCACTAATTGAGCGTGAGTTAAGGAAAGGAACTCCGGGTCCGTGAAAATACCAGGGTTCTCTCTTATCACTTCGTCTACAAATTGCTGCATGTCGGGTCGTCCCTGGATCACGTGAACCGTCTGCAATTCTCTTTCGTAGGCCTGGATACGGCGCCACAGTTCGGCCTCCCCTGGCAGGGTGCTCTCCAGGACAGGACTGACCCCCTGAGACTCGTAAGTGACGCCCTCATCTGGTAAACTTGGTCGCGGGGTGTTGGACCTGGGGAAAACACATGTTTCATAAACAGTTAGCCAATCTGTTCCTGCTCCGGCCTCTGCATAATCGTGGAGGAGGTGTTCACCCTCTTCAGCGATGGTGGTGAGCTCGATAGGTTCCTGTTAGGATGTGGGGGTCGGACCTCCATCCTAACGAGACACTCCTGGACCCTGTCAATTGCTAGGTACATATTTGGACTGTTTGCCTCTGTACATATGTCTGTTCTGGTTTGAGTTTAGTTTACGTCCCTTGTTTTCTTTCTTGCATCGCCATCACGCCACTGTGGCGTGTTTACTAGTCTGCTCGATGTTTTGACAGTTACCTGCTTGGCTACGATTGAGTTGTATTTAAGGTTGACCTCAGGACTGCAGTCGAGCCTTAAGCTTGACTTCTTGTGACACACCTAGCCACCATGAATCAAAGCTTATTGAACACATCCCTATCCTGCTCATCTCTGTGCGACTCTGACTGCGCTTCAGTCAGCTCATAGGAGAGATTGATCTTATCGCATTCCTCATCAGACTAGTGCGATCCCCATTAGATCATGTCTTCTACTTGTTCCATTGGCAGTACCACACGCTTGCCGCCCTCATACTGTCAATAGGGTATTATCTCATCGTCACGTTGGATCGTTGGTTTGGCACTAGGCTTGGTGCCTTCCCATATTATCAACGTACGGGAGAAAGTCCTTGGGACACTATAGCATAGTCGTTCAGGCCAGCTAGGGCCTTAACAGGTTCCGGTGTGGTAGGATAGTGTAGGGAAGGTTCCGCCCAGGCAGCATGGACGTCATCCTGGGAATCGAACAGCCATTCAAGGCCATAAGGTGAGCCAACCGGGGAGAGAAAGGGCAGTGCAACAGTGGGGTCGTGAGATGGGACTTCCTTGTCTACCACTAGCTCGGGTCTGGAGGAGTCAGACCCGTCATCTCAGTTCGCAGGGGTGTAATCACACACTAGCCATCAAATGAGGGTGTGTCAGTCGGTGTCGGCGCCGTCCGTTGCCTGAAGGAGCCTCTCCTCCAACTCGGCTAGGATCGCAGAGGATTGAGCAGAGGTCATGTCGGCTGGAGGAGTGGGAATGTGCCCCCCTTCTCGATCTCGCTCTTTATTATATACCTGGCACTAGTGTTGGGGAAGTTTGGTTTGTGCCTGAAACTGATTAGTGAGATAGAGGTTTTGAGTGATCGGTTTGCTTTGAAATTTTGGAACCACCATCCCTAGTCATAGGGGATGGTGGTTCCAAAGGAAGTTTGGTTTGTGCCTGAAACTGATTAGTGAGATAGTGGTTTTGAGTGATCGGTTTGCTTTGAAATTTTGGAACCACCATCCCTAGTCATAGGGGATGGTGGTTCCAAAATTTCAAAGCAAACGAACAACTCCATCAGGAAAACAGCAAAATGCTGAATGCTTCTTAATACTTCTTAATGCTTCTTTATTGCTCTTATTAAGCAGGGTGCCCTTCTTAATAAGCGGATAAGAGGCATTAAGAGGCATTAAGAAGCATTCAGCATTTTGCCATTTTCCTGATGTCTAAACGCTCTATCTCACTAATCAGTTTCAGGCACAAACCAAACTTCCCCAACACTACCTGGCACTGGCATACCGCCCGGGGATGCTAGGTGTAGAATTCCTCGACAAGTTGTGAGGCGGTCACTTCTGTGGCGGGTTCCCATGAGTTGTGGGTGGAGGAGTACCCCTTCCACTGGATGAGGTATTGCAGGACCTTGCCTCGTCCACTCCTGCGAGCGCCCAGAATTTTGTCTACCTCCCACTCCTCACGTCCCTCGATCAAGTCAGGCGGAGGTTCTTCATCTCGATTTGGATTTAGGGGCATCTGTTTGCAGGGGTGGAGAACTGAGGTGTGAAAGACATCATGGATTTTCCAATTCCTGGGGAGTTCGAGGCAATAGTTCACCTCACCCAAGACCTCCCATATGGGGAAAGGCCCAAATCTCTTGTCCCTGAGTTTGTGAGTTGGGTGAGTCATCCGGAGGTTCTTCCCTTCTAACCAAATGCGGTCCCCCTTCTCATATTTCCAATAGGTTGTGGTCTTCTGCATCAGTTCCTGAGCCGCCCTGATTGCTTCCTGCGCCCGTTTTCATGCTTGATAGAGCTGTTGTTTGCGTTCCTCAAACTGTCGGAGTCTACTGGGGCATTCTGGTTGGTGCATTTGGGAGACAGCCCCCATCCACAGCTCATATGGTGACTGCTTGGTCGTTGCCGATGGTCGTGCATTTAGAATGTATTGCACAACAGGATGCCATTCTCTCCAGTTATCTTGGGCATGATTGCAGAAGATCCGTAGGATGGTTTCCACATTTTGATTGGTACGTTCCGACTGCCCATCGGTCTGGGGGTGATAGGTGGTGCTCATGTTGTGTTTTATGGCTAATTGACTGCAGAGTTCTCGGAACATGTCTGAAGTGAAACGGACATCCTGGTCGGATATGAGCCGTTGGGGGATTCCTGTATATGGGAAGACCCTCTCCCTGTAAAGTTCCAGGAACTCTCCCGTAGTCATGGTCTCCTTGCAAGGGACAAGTATCACCGCTTTTGTGCAGTCGTGATCCATGATGGTGAGGATCATGTCACATCCCCCGGATGGAGGGAGTTTAACAATGAAATCTAAGGCGATTGTTTCGAATGGTCGGGACGATACTGGTGTGATCAGTTGCAAAGGGGGCTCATTTCGGTGCGTGATTGTCTTTGTTGCCTGGCATCAAAGACATCCTTGAACATAGGCTTTTATCTCCTGTCTCATGGATGGCCACCAGTAGTCTTTGAATGTCATCACATAGGTTTTCCATATTCCCGGATGTCCCGAGGTGGGCGAGTCGTGATAGGCGGTGAAAATTTGTTGGCGAACCCCTTCTGGTGAGGGCACGACTAGGGCCTCGTCTCGCATCCAGAGCCCTTCATCAGTTTGATGAATGGGGTAGGTTTTCTTCCACTCCTGCAGTTGATCTCAACTCTGCTTCTGTTGTTCTTTTACCTCGGCATCAATGTCTGTGAGGACAGCAGCTCGGGCAAAGACGTCATCAGGCAGGGCAATCATCTCCTCATTGTCCCCTTTCCCATCATTGTGATCAGGTCGACGGGAGAGTGCATTGGCCCAGTTCTTGGTGCCAGTGATGTGACATAGCTCATAGTTGAAATCTGCCAGTAGCCCCAAATACCTGGCCACACGCTGGTTGAGTTTTTGGGGCTGACGATAGTACCATAGATTAGGGTCATTCAAAGTTGTACTTATTTCCTACTTATTGGTCTACTTATTGTCTCACTTATTTGTCACTTTTTTCGAGTCAATAATGAAGAATTTTAAGGAAACCAATAAGTGATGAAATGACCTGGATTGACCATTATTCTTATTTGGCCACTTATTGGCCCTCACTTATTGCACCACTTATTCTGAAATTCAAACCCAGATCGTTTCGAAGTCCGACCGTCGTTGCGGTTGCGGGGCCAGAGCAGCCCCACACACCGACACCACTCGCCCACCGCCCTACGACACGCCGTCAACGCATCAACGCCCGCACCCTCGTCGTCGTCGCCGCCGCCGCCGATCGTCCATTTCCTGCTCCTTCCTCTTCAACCCCTTGCCTCGCCAGGATCATCTCAGCAAGATTCAGGTGCAATTTTCTTTTTTTTCTTCCACATCACCTCGTGTTCTAACAAATGGTTTGTTTTGCAGACACTGTCGACCGCCCACGTCACGCGCATGGCGCCTCGCGCCGTGCCACGCACGACCTCGCCGCCACGCCGCCTCCAACGCCCCTCGCTCGCAAATGCGTGGGGTGTGTGTGCAACAGTGCCCGGCCGCCTGACGGCCCCAATGACGACGCCTTGCGACGACCCCGACGACATCGGCCTCCGACGACACCGACGACGACGGCCTCCTCTGACGACCCCTCCAACGACGGCCCCCTCCAACGATGGCCCCCCTCCGACGACGGCCCACCTGCCACGACGGGCCCCGTGTTAGACGGTCCCCTGCAAAGATGGCCCCCTCCAACGACGGCCCTGCCACGACGACGCTGCCGCCACGCCACCTCCAACGCTCCCCCTCGCTCGCAAATGCGTGGGGGGTGTGCGCAGCAGCTCCCCGCCGCCGACAGCCACCAACGACGACGCCCCCTCGACGACGCCCCCCTGCGATGACCCTCTCCTTCGACGCCCCTCCAACGCCGGCGACGGCCCTGTGACGACGGCCATGACGGGCCCCCGCTAGAGGACCCCCTGCCATGACGACGCCCCTGCACGACGACCCCCCTCCCCCGACGACCACCCTGCCACGACGACGTGGCCTGGGATGGTGATGTTTAATGTGAGTGGGCACCCATTCTTTTGGTGCCCCGGAACTGACAGGATTTCTTTTTGTGGGCAGGTTGTCTTTGAAGAGCCTGGCGACATCGCCCGCATCCTCGCCTCAGGCCCCGGGCATTCCAGGCGACGCGACGGCCTCCTCCCAAGGAGGTCCCCCCTCAAGACTGGTGTTGGCCCCCAGAGTGGGGCCCCTCATCAAGACTTCGGGGCTCGCGCCCGCTCGGTCGGTCGCTTTTGTGCAGGCCAGTTGGCCTTGCACATGGTCCCGACCATGCGCGGCTGCAGTGCCTCGACCGCCTCGCCCTCAGACTCGAAATCGTGCCCCAAACCGCCGGGGATCTCAAGACGGGAGGGGTCGCGAGCAGGTAAGGTGCTCGATTCCGGACTCCCCACCCCGACGCCCCTCTCACTCGCAAAGGCGTGGGGGGCGCAAGCGAGAATCCGGCCGCGACGCCCCGACCTGACATCCAGACCTCGCACGCAAACGCGGGGGGTGCGTGCAACGGCGCGCGCCCGCGACTCCCTACCCCCGACGCCCCCTCTCACGCAAACGCGGGGGTGCGTGCAACAGCGCGCGCCTGCGACCCCCACGCCCCTTCGCATGGGGGTGCATCAACAGCGCCCGCCCGTGGCCACCCACCCCCGACGCCCCTTCGCACGCAAACGCGTGAGGGTGCGTCGACAGCGCCCGCCCGCGACCACCCACGCACGCCCCCTTGCACGCAAATGCGGGGGTGTGTGCAACAACGTCCGCCCGCGGCCCCCCACCCCCGACGCTCCGACGCCCGCAAACGCGTGGGGGTGCGTCAACGGTGCCCGCGACCCCCACCCCGGCACCCCCTCGCATGCAAATGTTTGGGGGAGTTTGTGATATTTTGTGTTACCTTATTCTTACTCGAGTAGTGTACATCTCTGTATCTAATGTATATAATTGTTTAATAGATTTTTTTATTTAAATGTGTTTACTGTAGTGGGAGGCGGCATTGCCCCCACTACCTCTTTGTTGTTTGTGTGCCTGGCCTGTGTGACGTGTGAGACGCGTGAGCGCGTGATGTGTGATGATGACTTTAGGGTGGGCCAAGGCCCGCTTAATGGGACTCGCGACTTGTCATTTTTTGTTGCAGTGAGGGGCCTCGGACACCGGACCGGACCGGAGTTTTTCGAAGTTTAAACTCAGTTAGGTGGTGCCGAAAATTTTCCGGTCCACAAATAAGTGATTATTTGCTACTTATTGTGATTTCAGGGGGAGGGGGGTTTCAAAGTTGGACTTATTTCCCACTTATTGGGTTTCTTATTTGGCCACTTATTGGGCATTTGGCTGTAAAACGCGAATAAGTGACCAAATAAGGAGCCCAATAAGGAGGAAATAAGTCCAACTTTGAACGACCCTATTGTCATGGTTGGTATGAATGATGAGCGTATGTGGGGAGTCTTTTACTAGGTGTCATACTTTCTTCAGGGCCTCAACAATGGCAAGGAATTCCTTGTTGGTGATGGTGTAGTTGCGCTCTGCTGCATTGAGAGCTTTGGACAAGTAGTAAACCGCATGTAGTTTGTGATCCCCATCTCGTTGTGCCAGGACGGCTCCCAAGGCAAAGGTGGAGGCATCCATGAACAACTCGTATTGTTTCGCCGGGTCGGGGTGCCTCAAGACTGGGTCACTGGTTACCTGGTCGATGAGCTGATCGAGTGCCTTCCGGCACTCCTCCATCCAGACAAATGGAACTCTGTTCTTGGTTAGATCATGGAGGGGTTTTGCAATCTGGCTGAAACCCCGAATGAATAGTCGTTGATACCCCAACAATCTGTAACACCCAGTGGGTGCTAAGAGATAAAAGTGGATGAGACAGTTCACCAAGAACTTCAAGCAACACAGAACTAGCCCAATCAAGGTCGTGTTGCAAAGTATCATAGGTAAAATATAGTCTACTGTACAGGAGGGCAAAAGCGTGCCCTTTTATCTACAGTGCCAGGTAGTCTATCAGTACGAGTCCATAGATGTTTAATGCTATTATTCTTTATCCCTCTCTAGGATGCGTTATTGTTCTCGTGGTCCCTCGGACCACTTCTATTATCAAGTGCCTTCATTCTTATTCTTAAGGTGAGACGGGGTGCGAGCCCCAGTCTCACGTTGCGCGTTCAGTCTAGTGTTGCCGCAGTTTCGGCTCCGGACCGGAGCCGAGTCGGATTTTCAGTCGACTGTTTTGAGCCAACTAGTCAGCTCAAGGACCGACTGATTAATAATTGTAACATCCGTTACTGGTCACGGGTTTGCTGATGCGTCGTTGTCCCTCACCCAGACGAGTTTGCGCGTTGTCCCTCACCCAGACAAGTTTGGCTGTGTATCCAGCCAGAACTCTGCTATCCAGAGGCACACTTGTCACCTCAAAAAGTCACTCCAGCACCCTCAGTGCTGCCAAGGGCAGGGCTTCCCTTTGCTGAACGACTGTGACACCAGCTTTCTCCCGCTCAATGATCAACGTTCATCCTCGACCCCCAAGCAGCGACCCCTGTCCCTGCGTGATCTCGTCCTTTCAGCTCATCTTTCTCGCGCGCAGTGCCCCAGTCGGACACCCTCTCGTCTCCCGAGCCCCAACACCCGCACCTGAAAGGACGAGGACGACTCCTGCCGTCCGTTCCCCCACATCGATCCAACCCCTCGACCACGCGCGCCGCCCGTCCACCTACGAGTGGCGGCGGTGGTGGTGGCGACGGCGACGGCCTCGGTGCATGGGCGATGAACGCGCGCCTCCACCACTTGGGCCCCCTGAAAAAGACAAGGACGACCCCACGCCGTCCGTTCCCCCACATCGATCCGACCCCTCGATCCGACCCCTCGACCGCGCGCGCCGCCCGTCCACCTATGAGTGGCGGCGGTGGTGGCGGCAGCGGCGACGACCTCGGTGCGTGGGTGACGAACGCGCCCCTCCACCACTCGGCCCTGAAAAAGACGAGGACGACCCATGCCGTCCGTTCCCCCACATCGATCCGACCCTTCGACTGCGCACGCCGCCCGTCCACCTACGAGTGGCAGCGGTGGTGGCGGTGACAGCGACGACCTCGGTGCGTGGGCGACGAACGCGCGCCTCCACCACTCGGGCCCCCTGAAAAAGCGAAGACGATCCCATGCCGTCCGTCCCCCCACCGATCCAACCCCTCGACCGCGCCCGCCGCTCGTCCACCTACAAGTGGCGGCGGTGGTGGCGGCGACGGCAAGGACTTCGGTGCATGGGCGACGAACGCGCCAGGCAGAACACCTGTTCTGCAACGTCTTCCCATCTTCTGATGCGGACCCGCCACCGACGCTTGATTCGGATGCCGAACTGGAATCGCTAGAGATGCCTGCGCCATCCTCGCCTGCAGCTAGCCAGGTAGGCTTGCTCTTCTCTGACGCACTCTCCAACCTATCGTCTGCATCCTCGTGCTCCGGCTCATTCTCCCCATTGTATTTCAATCACAGTCTGGTCATCTCGATCTGGGGCATGGGGGGAATACACGACAATGCCTGGCCACCACCCTGCTGACACCCCCTCGTGCTCGCAAACACGTGGGGGGTATACAACAACGTCCGCCACCACGCGACTCCGACCCCTTGCACTCGCAAACGTGTGGGGGGGAACATACGACAATGCCCGGCCGCCACACCGCCGACACCCCCTCGCGCTCACAAATGCGTGGGGGGTGTATACAACAACGCACACCGCGAACCGACAACCCCTCGCACTTGCAATAGTGTTGGGGAAGTTTGGTTTGGTTCGGTTTGGGCCAGTTTGGGCCAAACCGGAAACCGAACTGATTGGTTTGGCCCAAACCGGAAACCAAACCGTTTAAGGTTTTCCAAAAACCGCCAAACCGTTTAAAAAGTGGTTTGGTTCGGTTTAAACCGAGAGTAAACCGTTTAAGAAAAGTTTGAAAAAAGTTTGGTTTGCAGTTTGGTTTAAACTGAAACCAAACCAAAACCGAACTGAAACTGTAAGTTTGGTTTCAGTTTGATCACCCTGATTGGTTCTGGACTTGGTTTGCATGTTAATTATTCTAAAAATACATATATACATTACAGAAATCTCCAAACTGACACTAAACTTTTGATTTTGGTTTGGGGTTTGGTTTGGGTTTGGTTTGAGTTTGGTTTAAACCAAGTTTAAACCGAGTTTGCATCAGTTTGAGTCAGTTTGAAACAGTATTGAAACAGTTTGAGACAGTTTGAAACAGTTTGAAACAGTTTGAAACAGTTTGAAACAGTTTGAAACAGTTTGAACCAGTTTGAACCAGTTAAAATCAGTTTGAAACACCAGTTTACACCCTAACCCAAAAAGGAAATAAAAGCGGTTTAAACCGAGTTTGAAACCGTTTACAAACCCCACTCTTTTCCCAAACCGAAACCAAACCGCAAACCAAACCAAACCGATTTCCCAAACCGCAAACCAAACTTCCGGTTTGGTTCCGGTTTGAACCGAGTTTGAAGTGGTTTGGAACCAAACTTCCCCAACACTAGCTTGCAAACGCATACGGGGTATATGCGATGACGCCGGCCGCCACGCGCCCGCTGACACCTGCCCCTCACGCTCGCAAATGCATGGGGGGTATTTAATGTACCTTTATTCCTACTTGTGTACCTGTAGATAGTCATTAAAGTAGCAAATGAATGTTTTTCTGAAGAGTGAATGTAAACTAGGTAAAAAATGTGGCTGAAGCCGGCTAGCTGAGCCAACTTTGGCATGAGCCGCGGCTCGGCAAGTCGGCTCGCGGCTAGCCGAGTTTCGGCAACACTAGTTCAGTCACAATATTTGACAACGCATCGTATTCCGAGCGCGTTTCGGCCTTGTTCTTCAGGGCCGCTGTCTCCAAGGGTGCCTTGGCTTCTTGTTCAGTTGGCTGTCATTGAACGGGGTGGATTGGATCAGGGTTTTATTGAACGCGTGCGTGCGCAAGACAGGGTACTCGTGTGGGTGTTCGAGTATCGGTACGCGCGACGCTCGTGGTCACGTGTTTCGCTTTTGTAAGCCGTGCTACTCTTAACCAGCGGCCTTACATCCTCCCCTTCAGAGAAGTCAACGGGGGATTGCGTTTTCGTAATTCCACATGAGTTCTCGTGTGATGTTATAAGTTCTCATGTGATGTTATAATGGCTATCGTGGTACATTCGTCGTACGGTTAGGGAGCGTGCTAATCAAAAGCGCGAGTACAGTAAATTCAAGAATCAAGAGGGTAGTCCAATACTAGCGAGTGGACCCCAAGACATCGCCATCCTCCTCTAAGTCATACAGGTGACTGTGACATCCACTTCTTCAGTGGCGTCGTGGGGCCATCCTCTATTTGAGCAATCAGTGATGAGCCCGCCTCGGCAGCATGTCGTTTCGGCGTGGCATTCTGCTCGCGACGTTACTCGTCGTCGAAGTAATCGGATGCGATGTCCGTGTCCGCGGTGACGTCGGAGAAAGAGGGTGCCGTCTGGGGTGGAAGGAAGGCCTGTATCGGCGGCATCTGCTAGCGTATATCCTGCTAGCACTCGATGCACGTGGGGATGGTTCGCGGGGCAGCCCTCATGATTGGGATGCCAGCTGATTGATTCGCGGTGCTTTCTGATTGCTGGACTTCATCATCTGGCAGGTCGGGCACGTCTTGCAGTATTGCTCAACATCTTGGCCGATACGGGTCATCGTCAGTGAGTGATCGCGAAGTCCACTTCTTCAGTGGTGTCGGGATGGTTGCTCTGTGCTTGTTCAGCGGGTGACGGACCTGCCTCGGCGGTATCTCCCGGGTTTCGTCTGTTCTGTTGCCGTGCCTCAACGCCCTCGGTTACCGGACGTGTAGGCACGAGCGTTACCCGGGTTTCGTCTGTTCTACGGAGTACGCGGTGCACGCGGTGAGGGCGGCGTATACCTGCTTCGTCTCGCATAGCACGAGGTTCTTCAGATCTGTCCCAAGGGAGGTCTTCCCCTGTGGGTCTAATTGAGCTTTGGTGTTGACATAATGAGATGCGTCGTGGGATTCATCCCGGACATCGTTCTTGAAATATCTCGAATGCACGGCTGTGAAAGTCGTTGCGCAATTCCGGTGGGGTGTATTGAAACCTCTTTTATGACCTTCGCGGTGTGAGTCCCTTTCGTTGGGTTTTGCAAAACTGTTTTTCATGGCGATGTCCATGGTCGGGTCGGAATCCTAGACCAGGGTGCCATCCCTCCCCCTCAAAACGAAGCCGGGGTGGGAAGAATAGTGTGGGTCATGCGCGCGCGGGCCAAGGCGGTGGTCCGTGGCAGGTGGCCGTCTGCCAATCTTCGGATAGTGAGTACGTGTAGTCCGTGGGTCCCACAGGCAGTATCACGAGGAGTTTGAAATAGGGTAGATGTGAAAGCGGCTGGGGTGGGCGGGGCATCGCCAAGAGTCGGGACAACACCGAGTGTAGCAAAAGGATATCCCTTCTCTTGAGGGAAGACAGGGGCGACAGGAAACCTACGAAGGGTTGTAATGGGTTAGACGCACGAGTGGCTGGGGTGGGCGGGGCAAGTGCGTCGCCGGGAATGGAAATCCTCGAGGGTGTCCGCCGTGCGGGACAGGGGGTTGGCAGGGGTCGGAATGAAAGAGATGGTGCCTCCGGATGTGGCATGGATGGCCAGAGAGTGGGCACCGAGTGGAAAGGGAATGGGAGGGTGGGCAGGGATGATTGAGCGCCGTTGTCCGTCAGAGATGCCGGGCGGAAATCCTGGGGTGCATGGGAAGACGTGAGCGTGGCCAGGGGTGGCGGGCGTGGCACACCGTCAGGGGTTTGAGCGCCAGGTAGGGTGGAGACAGCATGTCCAAGGGTCGCACGGAGGGCCGGGTGGTGGCCATTGTGTGATAGGTTGATGGTGGTGGGGTAGATCCAGGTTGCAGGGCGGTTGGGATTTGCGGGGTGTGAGGATGCGTCTGCCATGGTGGGGGTACAGGGTAGGCCAAGCGGTAAGTCGTAAGTCTGCAGTGAGTGGCCAGTAAAAGTGTCGTAGCTCCGTGTGCTCCATGTGAGTACGCATTCACTGCGGAAACGAGATTATTTTCCCATGCGGTTTAGGGTATGATTACATAGTGTAAACACAGTGTAATCAGACCCTGGGAAATTGAGCATAATCATACCTTCCCGAGTCCAAAAAGAAACAGTTTCCGCACCATAAAAACAGTCTGATTAGGTTTGCTATGCACACTTGATTTATGGCTGGTTTATGGCCTCACAAAAGATAAGCAGAACCCGATTTGGGTGTGGTTTATCTGTACTTCATGCTTGCTTTACTTTGGGTTATAGTGTGAAAACAGTGTCATTAGGGTATGAAAAGAATTAAGGTAGAAGTTTAGATTGTCGCATATGTGCCTATATCCCCTAACCTCTGGTTCTCCCCTTGCCCTAATACCATTACTTTTTGCCCCGCACACATGTACAACCACCAAGTGTCCCAACGTCCACCAGGCGGCCACCCTGCGCTTCTGCCAAGCCTGCGTGGCGAGTCGGGACACATGTTTGGTCAATGGTGCACGGGGGCCTGTGTCACGGGAGCAGAAGCGCAGCAGCGCGGAGATGGATGAAGAGGTGGAATCAGAGTCGGAAGAGTCGTTGAGCGTGTGGTTCGTGTTTGGGTTCACGTTCGCGTGCGAGTGCCACAGGCCGCTGGTGATGTGTACCCGTGTGTGGAAGTGCATGTGTGCAGCACATGGGCTGGGTGCTGGCGGCGTGGGCTGCTGCTGCTGTTGCTGAGTGGTGGGGAGGGCATGGGGGCTGTGTGGGCGTGAGCGTAAGTGCGAGCGCAAGGGGCTAGGGCCATCAGAATGGTCATGCTCTTCCTGCTCATCGTCGCCATCATGATCAGTGTCGTCGACAGCGCTGCAGTCGAGCCGTAGCTGTGGGTGTGGGGTGTTGTGCGTTTTCTGGGGGGAAGCGGGGCACGGGTTTTGTAGGGGTGCTGATTGGATGGGGATGTCCATTGCTGCGGCCGTCAGTATCGGGCATGGTCAGTGCGGTGTGGTGCGGTGATGGTGGAGGGATGCGCACGCACTTTGGAGAGATATGGACATGACCTAGCGCAATTGGGAATGGCAAGTCTGGGTGCATTTTCAATTTCATGCCATGTCTCGTGCGCACACGGACTGCTCCAGACAAGGGACGGCACAGTGAGCTTATCACAGCCGTCGCTTGGCTCTCGAGATCGACATTGAGTTGCTCGACGCTGAACAATACGTGTCCACTCTCCTTCAGTTTCCCACCGCAGACATATCCCTGTCGTTACCCGTTGAACTCTTGGATGATGTCATCGAGTTGGCCATCGCCATTCCCGACCTCAGAAATGCCTTGCCGCTATAAGGGTCTGTCAGGAGGTGGTGCGTCGGGACCATGTATGATGGCGAAAAGGAGTTAGAAAAAGAACAAAGAAAACAAGAAAGTGTCTTGTCAGAGTACTAGTGTGCACTCCGAAAGCTTGACTCCAATCCGTTCCGCCCGTAACTGAGTGGATGCCTTTTAGGGTGCTGTGTTTGAGGGTAGAGTAATCCGACTAACAAGATGCTGTCCTGGAGTACCTGCGTGTGTTGAGCATGCCGTTTGTGCATGCACCGCTGGTGAGGCACTTTGACCTGTTGTAGGCCTTTCCCCACCTGTTGCACGCCGCAAACCCCACGCCCTCCTCTGTGAGCACCTGTCGGGAGTGTTCCTAGAGCACGCATATCAGCAAAGGGAGGCAGTTATTTGCGAGAAAGGAAGGTAAGGAGGAAGAAATCCCCGTTAACTTGTCTACCTGGTTTCCGACGGTGACCTCAACAATGTTGGGTGTATTTCTCGAGCTCCTCGAGCCAGCGCAGGATGGCTTTGAATGACTTGCGACTCAACCCTCGTACACTATATATATGCATGCACACAGGGTTTCTCCATATCGACGGTGAGCCAAAGTGGTTGAAAAGAGACAGGAAGAGCAGCACAAGGGATAAACTCGTACCAAGGATGACACCCTGGGCGCTATGGTAGTACAACGCGGTGATGGTGCGGAAGTGGTCTTGGCCCGCAGTTTCCTGCAGCACAACATGAGTACATATGCGGGTGTACTGCACATCACATGAATTGGTGGGGGCATGGCTAAGTTTGAACTTGGGCAGGTTTTACCCTGGTACACGCAACACCTGCGGAAGAATATTAATGCGAGATATGATGAGCATCCACAGGCGAGTCGACTTGGCAACTTGGAGAAAAAAAAGCTTACTTCATCATTGATGTCCAAACATTTTGGGCTCTGACCTTGAGTCCATGTCAGTTTTAAGTAGGAATAGAGAAGAGAACAGAGAAAGAAAACTGAGTGCAGATTGCAGTGGGATTAGGATCACAGTCATGAATCCGATGTTGGTTTTAATGTGGAAAATTTGTGAAGTGGGACGGCAGTTCCCGGGATTGGAATAGGATCGGATTATGGTCGGCTTTTCGCTCAAATCTAATCCGAGTCTGATTACGATGTGATTACGATATATTTTCATGCGGTTTTACATCGGAAAATAAACTCGTTTCCGCAGTGATTGTTCAAACTGATCAGGCAATTGCCGGTTGAAGGGCGTAAGTTTGAGGTTCCGCCCTTGTGAGGCAGTCCTCGCGCTTGTTCCACTCCAACGAATCGAGCATGATTCGTTCATGGCCCACAGGGCATTGTCGGTCTGAATCAGTCGTTGATCGTTATCCCATTCATTGTCGCTGATCCAGTCAATGTGCCGTTCCTGGCTATCACAAGAGGACACTTCCCGATGCTGGGGAGGTGTCTCGTTGATCATGTCAATCTGGGGGTTTCTGTGGTCCCTTTCCCATAATGGAGGAGGTTCCGGTGGGATCCTTCTTGCTTCGTTCACATGCTGAGCTGGCCATTGTTTGTAGGCATCGATAGGCTGCTCACGCGTTCTGTGGTGCTGGGTTGCGAGTTTTGTGTTTCCTGTGCCCTGAACGCGTGGCTCCTTTGCCTCCTGGCAGCTATCCTTCGTATCTCGATACAATTCTGAGTCCCCATCCTTCGACGGAGGGGAGTTTGGCCTCGCATCAGCCTTGCGCTCTTGCATTGCCCAGAGGTATTCGGGCTCATCTTCGTCCAACGACGTTGTACTGTCGTCGGGTTCATCATACTCATTGGTGTACGAGCCTTCTGTCTGGGGCTCATCGTCGTCTTCATAATACGGTGCGTCGTCTGGATCATAATCCTGATCGCTTTCGTTGTACTGAGTGTTATCAGTTTCGGATTCCTGATCATCGTTATCGTAGTGGGGGTCATCAGGATCCAAGTCCTCGTCGTCATGCTGGATGTCATCGCCATCCTGGTCACTTTCATCCGATGGCGCTGCATATTCCTCGAACTCATCATGGTCCGAGTTTTCCTCTTCGGGGTTCTCGTTGTCTTCGTAGTATGGTGAGTCGTCAGTGTCATAATCTTGATCACATTCGTCATACTGAAGGTTATCAGAATCAAAGTCCTGGTCATCATCCTCGTATTGAGCGTCGCCAGGATCGTAGTCCTGACCGCCTTCGTCGTCGTCGTACTGAGGTTCATCAATATCAAAATTCTGATCATCCTCGTCCGAATGCGTTGCGCAATCGGATTCCTCAGAACGTGGGTTCTCATCATACTCGTCGTCGTACGGGCCTTCCTCTTGGTCCTCGCCGTACTCGTCAACGTAGGTGTCCCTCGGCTGAGGGTCCTCGAGCTCGTCATCGTACGCGTCCCCCGCATGAGGGTCATCGGACTCAGGGCCCGTTTCCGGGTCTTCCATATTCATGGCCTCGATTGGCTCTTCGCCATCGAGCGCGCCATCGGATTGGCTGTCTTGCGGGCTGTCCCAGCTCAGGCTGCGTGCGACCCTGTTGGCAGCTGGGGCCCTCGAACTAGGTCGCGCTTCTTGCGCAGCGGCTTCTCTCGAGCCTCACGAGGTGGTTTGCCAGACTAAGGACATGGGCATCGCCCTAAGGTTCGTACTGCCTGCCCCTCGTGCGTAGTCTTGGTTCAGTACTGACCGGTCACCCTCGACACGGGATCATAGGTCATGCAACTGCCCCAACAACTCATTTACAGCGGGGTTGAGGCGCTCTTCCGGTGCCTGTTGCGCTGTGGCCTTCCTCTCTCCTCGCTAAGGGCTGGTTCGGCTCATAATCGGTAGTGCGCTTCGCTGACTGCTGGGCTGCTTTCAGCCAGATTCGGTTTGGGTTCGCTCTCGATGAGTGGATGTCAGCCAATTCACGGTGAGTATTAGCCACTTCTCACTCCGACTGGAACAATCTGTTGTCCGTGCTCATTGTTCTTTCCTCACAGTGTCTGCCATGAGAAGACATGGATCTCTTGCCTCCTCAGTCCTTTTCTGTAGGAACACCATGAAGGCTTCGAATCGGGTCTGTTTATCAATTTCGCATGGGGGGTTTTCCCTTCCTTCCGAAGGGCGCTTCATCAGGAAAACGGCAAAATGCTGAATGCTTCTTAATGCCTCTTAATGCCTCTTATCCGCTTATTAAGAAGGGCACCCTGCTTAATAAGAGCAATAAAGAAGCATTAAGAAGCATTAAGAAGCATTCAGCATTTTGCCGTTTTCCTGATGTTGGTCTCGCTGGCACAGTGCACGTCAATAAGTGCGGATGGCGTCGATTGTTTTAATCTGGGTGTCCGCCATCTCATTTACATGTCTCATGCGGTCTTTTCCTGCAGCACTTTCTGCCATGATTTCGGCAATCTCGTTGTGGCTTTCTTCGCGGTGTTCGCCCCAAGGGAGGTTGGGGGTGATCCTTCCAGATGGCGCGGGTCCTTCCCGCTGGGTCGCCACGACTCTGACCCATCTCTTCCCCTTGTCCGAGGGTGATCTATTGTCTGTTTCTTCTGTGGGCGGACCAGGAATCACTGGCACAGTCACTTTCGGTTCAATGGATAGTGCGCTAACTCTTTCCGACAGGCACCCCGGAGGACTACCGAAGGTCATAAGGAAGTCATGCGCACGTGTGTTTCCTTGTCCCTCTCTGGGTGCAACTAGATCGTGAAGTGCGCGAGCCTGAACAGGCATTCT
>WTXF01000122.1:0-94099 GCA_022496215.1 Russula brevipes | reverse complement strand
AAAGAGGCCAATCTTGAGCACAATGTACTTGACGCTCTCAAATCTATTCCATTGGTGTCAATACGACGGTTAGCAAAGAACTTTTTATATTCTCTTTAGACTGGTGTTGATGAACTGCAAACAGTTTCTCAACTCGTTCACTTCGGTTCATGGATGGATACCGAAAGGGCTTGAACGGCAAACAGGCCGCTTGGGCATCAAAGAAGTTTCATGGGCATAGGGTCTTACCAGAGAGCATTCTAAGGGACCTTGCAGCTGCAGGCTTTGAAATGAACTGAAAAGGTTCCCGAGCATAGAGGGGGGCGTGTCAGCGTGAACAAAGAAGTGAGGGGGAGATGCGAGCCACTGGGGACAAACCCGGGAGGTAGGGCACCCCTGAGTCAACCCAGCTGCCTTTATGTGTCGTCCTCATGTTCAGACAACCTAATCAGTGCCCTGCTGTCAAGTGTTGGTCAGTTACAAAGGCCCACACGGCTCAAGGTGCACAACCACCGCCACCAGCACTCAGAATGACAGAGAGCACATTGAGCTTGACTGAAACTTCAGTGCTGATCCTATATGTCACCCTAACCATGTCCAACAAATTCCACCACAGAGATGACCCAGTACCAGGAAAAGCGGACCCGAGCAGCGGAGCACAAAGAAGGGGTGAGCAGTGTAAGCAGACTAGTTGTGGGTTGGAGGTTTCGAAGTGTAGGCCAGTGGGTCCATAACTAGAGGTGTCTAGGAGGCAAAGTGAGTTGATGTGACGCATGAGGAGATATGGATCATCGTGGATGGTGCGGCAGGCAGGCAGGCAGAGTGATGACGAGGCAGGCAAAGACGAATTCAACAATTTACCGTGTCGTGTCACATTGGGTCACATTGGGTCACATGCAAAGTAACGTCTCGTGATGTGTCTGCTTTTGAATGCGGCCTATCTTACATTGTGAAGGACATAGCAAAACTAGGAACTCCTAGTAGCCCTGCCATTCTGGGATTGGCTCTGATGTTAAGTTACTTAATATAACTACTGTAGTACAATTAAAATAAATAAATAAATAAATAAAGAATTTACACTGGAAGTACAGATATATAAAGAAAGTTTTTGCATATATACAACTGAAAAGATACCTATTAGTTGCCTCATTATACCAGAAAGCCCAATATCAGCCCTCATTTTCATCTAAGAGATGAGAATCTTATGTACCCCTTACCTCATCATTTTTATCATACAATGTTACTGACTATCTGACAAAGAGTAGGCCTCATATAAGGAAATAATTTGAGGGTGACACCTTTTAGTTCATACTCTTGTATTAATTGACCATATTAGTAATGATATTACACAGATTCACAATATCAGACTGATATTATAAAGTAACACTGAATTGGCAGAAATCATGCAGTAGGCACAGCCTTTATATACAGTCACCAAAGCCTTATAAAAAGGTCCCTGAATCAGCCAAGGCTTATAGGTGAGGTGACCCTTATATGGTTTTATAAGGACTATATATATTTTTAGCAGGTTTCGAGATGCACATGCAAAATTTTCTCGAAGTCCTCAAGGACATCCCACTCCTTGTCGGACATCCGAAGATTCGCTAGTTCCTTGTTAACTGGTGAAGCGAGGAAATGTTCGATAGCCTATTTGGTTATGACGAGGGTGCTCATAAGTAAAAGTTTGGGAATTACTTACGGGTCGCAGTTCACAAAAACGATGGATCATTTTGTAGACCGAGTCCCACCGGGTCTTGACATCATGGAGGAGCTGCTTCTCGGGAACTCGGATGATTTCTTTGGAATTTCGAGGTGCCTTGAACCATCTTTGCTTGTTGCCATCATAGATAATCTTTTGAAACTGATCGCGTCGTGTACCCGACGCACGGATTGCTCGGACGGTGGAACGACAAAGCGCAATGGGGTTGCGCTTAACTGCTTCGTCGTAGGTTTGTTTTGTGGGATTGCTTGGGGGGGGTTCCGTGTCGGACACATCTGAGTCATCCACCATATCAATAGGGTCGTTCAAAGTTGGACTTATTTCCTCCTTATTGGGCTCCTTATTTGGTCACTTATTCGCGTTTTACAGCCAAATGCCCAATAAGTGGCCAAATAAGAAACCCAATAAGTGGGAAATAAGTCCAACTTTGAAACCCCCCTCCCCCTGAAATCACAATAAGTAACAAATAATGACTTATTTGTGGACCGGCAAATTTTCGGCACCACCTAACTGAGTTTAAACTTCGAAAAACTCCCGTCCGGTCTGGTGTCCGAGGCCCCTCACTGCAACGAAAAATCACAAGTCGCGAGTCCCATTAAGTGGGCCTTGGCCCACCCTAAAGTCATCATCACACGTGGCAGGCTCACGCGTTCACGCATCTCACACATCACGGGTGGAAACCCAGGCACAACGCGGCACAACAAAGAGGTGTGGGGGCAATGCCGCCTCCCATTAAACACATTAAAAAAAAAAAACTTCGATTAAATTAAGCTACTATATACATTTAACACTACAGAAACAGGGTACACTACTCATGTAGGAATAAGGTACACAAAACACCCCCACACGTTGCATGCGAAGGGGCGTCGGGGTGGGGGGTCGCGTGCGGGCGCTGTTGCACGCACCCCCGCGTTTGCGTGCGAGGGGCGTGGGTAGTCGCGGGCGCTGTTGACGCACCCCCACGCATTTGCATGCGAAGGGGCGTCGGGGCTGGGTGGTCACGGGCGTGCGCTGTTGCACGCACCCCCGCGTTTGCGTGCGAGGGGTGTCGGGGCGGCGGCCGACCGGTCGTTGTCGCATACATCCTCCGCGCGTTTGCGAGCGAGAGGGGGTCGGGGCGGGGTCGCGGACAGATTGTCGCATGCACCCCCACGCGGTTGCGAGCGAGAGGGGCGTCGGGGTGGGGAATCCGGAGTCGAGCCACCTTACCGTGCTCGCGACCCCTCCCGTCTTTAGAGCCCCAGCGGTTTTGGGCGCGATTTCGAGTCCGAGGGCGAGGGGGTCGATACCGCAGCTGCGCATGGTCAGGGCTATGTGCAAGGCCAACTGGCCTGCACAAAAGCGACTGACCAAGTCGCAGCGGGTCACCCTGGAGAGGGCCGCCACCCAAATTCTTGGCAGAAGAGGAGCCTCCTTAGAAGGAGGCGGCCCTCACGTCGCCGAGAGGGCGGTCAGAGTCGAGGGCGGCTGAGGTGCCGCAATCGCGCACGGTCGAGGCGATTTGCAAGACGGCGAAGCGAGGCGGACCCGGCCGCTCTGGGGGCCGCCCCCTGTGGCCTGAGTCGAGGGCGCGGGCGATGTCGCCAGGCGCTGCGAAGACAACCTGCCCAACAAAAAAAAACCCCATCAGTTCCAGGGCACCAAAAATATGCCTACTCACCCTCGTTATCACCGTCCAGGCCACGTCGTCGTAACAGGTGGGCCGTCATGGCAGGGGACCGTCGTGGTAGGGGGCCGTCTGGCAGGAGGCCCGTCGTGGCAGGGGCCGCCGTCGGAAGGCCGTCGGAGAGGGGGCGTCGTCGTCGAGGTCGTCGGGCGGGCTGTTGCACACATACCCCGCGCATTTGCGAGCGAGGGGGGGGGGGGGGGGGGGGGCGTTGGACATGGCGTGGCGGCAGCGTCGTCGTGACAGGGTCGTCGTGGCAGCGTCGTCGTGACAGGGCCGTCGTTGCAAGGAACCGTCTGACATGGGGTCCGTCGTGGCAGGGGGACCGCCGTTGGAAGGGGCCCGTCGTCGTCGGGGCCGTCGTCGGGGGCCCGATGTTGTCGGGGTCTTCGCAGGCGTCGTCATCGGGGGCCGTCAGGCGACCGGGCGCCATTGCACACACACCCCACGCATTTGCGAGCGAGGGGGGGCGTTGGAGGTGGTGTGGCAGCGAGGTGGTGCGTGGCACAGCGCGAGGTGCCATGCGCGCGACGTGGGCGGTCGACGGTGCTACAAAAATTGAACAAAATATTTGGTCAGAAAATGAGGCAATGCGAAAAAAAAAGGAAAAACCTGATGGTCCTGGTGAGGCGAAGGGTAGAAGAGGGAGGAGGGAGGGAAGGATAAAAATGATTGGTGGTGGCGGCGGCGGCGGTGACGACGGTAACGAGGGCGGTGGCGGCGACGAGGAGGTGGCGGCGATGCGGTTGGTGGTGTGGTGGGTGTGGGTGCTCTGGTACTGCGCCCACAACCGCAACGACGGTCGGACTTCGAAACAATCTGGGTTTGAATTTCAGAATAAGTGGTGCAATAAGTGAGGGCCAATAAGTGGCCAAATAAGAATAATGGTCAATCCAGGTCATTTCATCACTTATTGGTTTCCTTAAAATTCTCATTACAGCAAAATCCAAAGTTATAGGCCCCTGGTGACATGTCAGATCGTAGCGGGCTGTCAATGTTTTGACAGCGGAGTTAATGGTTAAGTGATAGTTAAATTATCGGTATTCTAGTTATCGGGCGTTATCTAATGTGGCTGAAGCGACGTGAGATTATATAATTCACATTTTTTGATTTTAAAATACAATTTTTTTGTGGGAAGAAAACCCGGCACGGACTGCTAAGCCATATTCAAACTCAGCCCTATGACACCATTCAAAAAAAAAGGGCCCATAACTTTGGATTTTGCTGTATTGACTCGAAAAAAAGCAACAAATAAGTGAGACAATAAGTAGACCAATAAGTAGGAAATAAGTACAACTTTGAACGACCCTATTATTACACTGGTGTTCGAATACATAAACGGCGATCAGATGCTTGACTATGTCACTTGAGCTAGTGGGCCACTACTCTGTATGGCATATCCGAGTTCTTATGGTAAAGTAAGGGCTGGTGCATACTAGTTGTTTTGAAGGTTGTGCTGATATTCTGATAGTGGCCATGCAGACAGTAAATTTAGGGCTGTGCACCGTACCGTATCGGTTTACGGCCATATAATTACAGCTACTTAAGTACCAATGCTAAGTACTGTACAGTACAGTACAGTACACAATTGACCATTGCCCGTACCGTAAGTTAATCATAAATATAAATATTTTACGGTACGGTACGGGGGGCTATATGTACAGTATGGCCGAAAACCGTAGTACAGGGTCTAACTTACTTCTGGCATTTTTTATAACCCGCAGTTTTAAAACTTAACTGCGGGTTTCACTCCTCAGTATCTATAGTAGGTAAACTACTACTACATAAAAGTGATATGATATTAACAGAGCTCTGTTCACGTGGTCGTGCTCGCTGTGCGCGATGCTCGTGTTTGTTCGCTTGGCGCGGGTGACACGGCGCGCAGGTCGCCGCAATGTTGTCGTGGCGGCTGCTCCCTAGGAGCTCCGCGCGTTCTTCGTGCCCGCCGCAATATGCTCGCGTTCGGCGGCGCAGGTCAGCGCGGTGTCGTCGTCACGGCTGCTCCCTGGGAGCTCCGCGCGTTCTTCGTGCCTGCCGCGATGCGCTCGCGTTCGGTCGCTCGGTGGGGGTGACACACGTCGCGCAGGTCGCCATGATGTTGTTGTGGTGGCTGCTCCCTGGGAGCTCCGCGTGTTGTTCGCGCCCGCTGTGATGTGCTCGAGTTTAATTGCTTGGCGCGGGTGACGCACGATGCAAGGTCACGCAGGTCGCCGCGATGTCGTTGTGGCGGCTGCCCCCTGGGAGCTCCACGTGTTGTTCGTGCCCGCCGCGATGTGCTCGCGTTTAGTCGCTCGACACGGGTGACGCACGACACGCAGGTCGCACAGCGCGGCTGCTCCCTGGGAGCTCCGCGCGTTCTTCGTGCCCGCCGTGATGTGCCCCCGTTTGGTCGCTCGGCGCGGCAACGCACACGCAGATCGCGCAGGTCGCCACGACGTCGTCGTGCTCCTGGGAGTTCTGCTATTCATGCCGGGATCAAAAATTAAACCAGGCCGAAACAAAATTTGATGGGAGCGGGTGATTCAAAGCATAAGCATTGCGTTGTATATTCGGAACCTGCTGAAATCTGAAATGTGTGAGTTGATAGCCACTTAGCTTTCTAGGGGCTAGGGGACATCCTACCTATAACATGCCAGACCACGCAGTCCCCGCCGCGACGTGCTCGCGTTTGGTCGCTTGGCGTGGGCGACGTACTCCGCCGAGATCACGCAGGTCGTCGGCGAGGTCGTCGTGGCTCCTCCCTGGGAGCTCCACGCGTTCGTCGCGCCTGCCGCGATGTGCTCGCATTTTGGTCGCTCGGCGCAGGCGACGCGCTCTCCGCATAGGTCGTCGGCGGGGTCTTGCTGTGGCTGCTCCACGACTGTGAGAGGGGACCGAATGGGATTTGTAGGGTTGTTCGCTTACTCTGAATCCGGGGATGTGTGGTGGTCGAAATTTAAAAAAAGGATGAGGACTTACAATATTGGGGGGATACTGGGTTGCTCCTGGGACCGAAGTTCGGCCGCGAGTTGAAGGAGCTCCCATTGCGTTGCTCATGGTGGGTTTGGAGTTTGGGGAAGCCTTCCGAGCGGGGAATCGAAGTGGGGTCGCGGCCAGGTTATCGCATGGACCCCCCACGCGTTTGCGAGCAAGAGTGGCGCCGGGGTGGGGAATCCGGAGTCGAGCACCTTGCCATGCTCACAACCCCTCCCGTCTTTAGAGCCCCGGCGGTTTGGGGCGCGATTTCGAGGACAGGAGCAAGGCGGTCGTGGCACTGCAGCCGCGCATGGTCAGGACCATGTGCAAGGCCAACTGGCCTGCACAAAAGCGTCTGACAAAGCCGCAGCGAGTCACCCTAGAGAGGGTCGCCACCCGAAGTCTCAACAGAAGACGAGCCTCCTTGGAAGGAGGCGGCCCTCACATCGCCGAGAGCACCCGGGTCAGGGTCGAGGGCAGCTGAGGCGCCGCAACCGCACACGGTCGAGGCGATAGGCAAGGCGGCGAACCGAGGCGGACTCGGCCGCTCTGGGGGCTCCCCTGTGACCTCAGTCGAGGGCGCGGGCTATGTCGCCAGGCGCTGCGAAGAGAACCTGCCCACCAAACAAAAAACTCTGTCAGTTCCAGGGCACTAAAAACATGCCCACTCACCCTAGTCATCACCGTCCTGGCCACGTCGTCGTAGCAGGTGGGTCGTCGTGGTAGGGGGGCCGTCTGGCAGGAGGCCTGTCGTGGCAGGGGGGCCGCCGTCGGAAAGCCGTCGGGCAGGCGTCGTCGTCGTCGAGGTCGGGCGGCGGGGAGCTGTTGCACACCCCGCGCATTTGCGAGCGAGGGGGGCGTTGGAGGTGGCGTGGCGGCAGCGCCGTCGTTGCAGGGCTCGTCGTGGCACCGTCGTCGTGACAAGACCGTTGTTGCAGGGGGGACCGCCTGCCATGGGGCCCGTCGTTGCAGGGGGACCGCCGTTGGAAGGGGGCCGTCGTCGGAGGGTATACATATGACGACTCACCAAAGCATACCCTTAATCCTTATGCTCCAGTCAGAGTGTGCACCATCCATGCCGAAATCGAGAGCCAAGAAAGGGCACAGGGAGCGAGCGTCTTAAACATAATACTGGTCAACATATCAGTCGGCGTTCTCAACTTAATCCAAGCCGGAGTAAAAGCAAACATTCATACCGATTTATATCCTGGTGCACCACTGGACTCGGACCCTGCAAGCTCCCTGCACTCGCGGCGGCCGAAGAACGCACGCCATGAGCAGCACCGCCGCGGTGGCAACGCCGCAGTACGCGCGCGCCGAAGTTGAAAACACGAGCAGCGTCGCGGGCGGGCCAACTGCGTTGCCGTTGCATCCGCGCGCTGGCGTCAGCGTCGAGGCGGGCGAGTGCGTGCCCCTCAGCGCTGCGTCGGTCTGCGCGCGGTGGCAGCGTCTGCGAGCGCGCTGGCGACACCGGGGTACGACGTTGTTGCTTGCATCCCGGGATGCTCTTCTGTGGGCAAGGGAGCCGAGGTCGTGCTGCGCTGACACAGGGGAAGATGGACTGGTAACTTGAGGGAGGCCGCAGGGATACTAGTGTGCCCGTCGCAAAGTCTGTCACTCTGTCACATGGGTAGCTTTTCGGTAAAATTAGCTATTACAGCTATCTGGTGCTGAAGGCGGAGTCGGGTGCGGCGGCGGCGGCCTTGTTTTTAAGGGTCGAGGGCGTTAGCCTTGCGGGCTTGCGGATAACTTTGTTTTTTCAAGTGCTGTAGGCAGAGTCTTGAGAGGTGTCGGAGAGGGTCGGAAATGTTTGAAGGTTGCAGGTGGAGGGTGCTGCTGGCGTCGGGCTCGCGGGCAGCGGCACTGCGTGCGTGGCGTCGGCAGAACCTGTGGCGTCGGTGCTCGTGGCAGTGCGATCACTGGGGGCCTTGAGGTTTGGGCTACTTTGGTCGCGGGGGCGGGGGTTCGGGTGGAACGTCAAGCCGATAAGGTTGGACAGGCGGCGGTGGTGGCGGCGGCGGTTTAAGGGACGAGGGCGGCGGCAGCGGTGGTGGTGGTGGTGTGGGTGGGGACTTGGCAGATGGCGGCGGTTCGAGGAGCGGCGGTGGCGTGGACGGTGCAGCTGGAGGCAGAGATGGGGGATACGACAAAAGAGGATAAACAAGTCATAATGACAGAGGGTTCGTCGTTGTCCGACGAGGACCAACGCCGACTGACTTGAAACACGTGGCGACAGCGCAGGTGGAATTGCAGCGACTACAAACATGAAAGATTCAGATTCGCACAAAGGACAAATGCATGGGGAAAACAGGGCACACCTAGAGTCACGGTGGAGGCGCGAGGCCACCTGGGCGGTGTGCGTCGGCCGATGCGAGGCCCTGGCGGCGGCGAGGTGTTGGCGAGACCAGCGACGAGGTTGATGGGTGGTGATGGTGATCTTGCGACGGCATGGAACAGAGCCAGAAGGGTAAAAGCAAAGGTCGAAGTAGAGAGGACGCGAGGGTGGGTTTGGGCAAGCTTGGGGTTCGAGTTGGCGGGCCCCAAACACGTGATCCACCATAGCTAAGCTCACAGCACGGCGCGCATTCCTAAAGTGAGATACAACAGGAAGAGGAGAGGGAGAGAGGCAGGCAACACCGCGGTAAAACCCGTACCCGTTTACTGTACACCTGGAGCGTGAATATGGTGAATCGGCAATGACCGCAACGATAGCGCGTACAATTCCCACGGGGAGGAGCGCGTACAAGACACTAAGGTAGATCGGCAATGGCCGCAATGATAGCGCGTACAATTCCCACGGGAATCCATACAGCTCACCGGGATCGGACGCAAAACATAACCGGTAAGCCGGCAGGCGGATCGGCAACAGCCGCAACAATAGCGCGTACAATTCCCACGGGGGTGGCACAAATTTCCCCACCCAGAAAATCGGCATTAAAACCTCATTCTCTAAAGAGAACTCGGAATCAGCCATAGTCGCCTCCGCGAGCGCGTTGCGAGTTCGCAAGGCAAATTGAAAGCGCGCTGAAGTATTGTTACGAAAATAACGTCGTTCATCGAGGTATGCCCTTCATTAGCGACGCGTCGTTCTCGTTGCTGACGTCATATGTCCAATCGAGAACATTCTTGTATTATCGCAGGCCGGTAATATCGATTTTGGGCTTTTTCAAATCTGTACAACCCACATCCAACCTCCAATGCTTGCGCCCTCCCATCATTCTGCCGTCCCCTCCCCCATCGCCTCCGGATGCCCTGTCCACGCTGCCTCCACCCCTCGAGCCGCCAGCCACACCCGTGCCCACACCACCACTGCCGTCTTCGCCCCTCCACCCTCCGCCGCCGCCCCCACAGTTCTCACAGTCTTGCCAACTCGACGTTCCGACCGAGCCCCCACCCCTGCGACCTAGGCAGCCCGAAGCCATGCCCAGACATCACCGCCCCCAGCATTCATGCCGCTACAAGAATGGATGCCACAAATTCTGCCCCACCCACCTCCGACCTCGCCGACGCGGCTAGACCGCAGTCGCGCTCGTTGTCGTCGACAAATGGCCGTCACCGCAACACGTGTCGGAGTTCACTGTGTCGACATTTAGAATCTCACCCTTGGACTGCCATCTTGGCCCCTGTACCCTCTGGGAGTAGATAAGATACATGACCATTCCTGCAATATTCCTGCATTGTAGTGCACATAGATATACAAGTTTGGATTTTTAAAAAATACCCCTTTGTTAGCATGACGGGCTGATCACGCTGCACTGATCACCGGGCTGGCTAGCGTTTGTCACGGGTAACGGGTATTCACTACTGGGACTGGGTATTCCCGCGGTGTTACAGTCACGGGTGTCACGGGTGCGGGTGTTGGCTGTGTTGGGTTGGATTGCCCCGTCAAGCCACTCAAGCGCGTCAAGTCTATTGCCCCGCCCCATCAATCATCAAGCTATCAAGCATCAAGCTCGTGTCCAGCCCGGAACTAGCAGAACTCTCAGCCCCCAGCTGGCGAGCCTTGTAAGCCCTCCGCTGCGATCACTGCTCGAATGGTCCCCTTTTACGTTGAATGGAGCATCACAATCTCATCTGCGTCTTCCTTGTGCTTCGCGAACGAACGAACAAATGAACGAACGAACGACGCATGCACGCACGCACACACGCACGAACGCACAAACACACAAACACCGCACACATCAGGATGGTCATAGCCGCAACTGCTGTGGCCTCGGCCTTCATCCTCCCCTCCGCCAGAACGGCCACCTTCGTCCCCACCACCAACAACAACAACAACAACAACAACAACAGCAGCAGCAGCAACAGCAATGACAACAACCACAAATGGCCACGAGACCGCCTCAATGGCTCCAAGAATGGCCCCAATGCTGGCAAGAATGGGAGGCCCGTCGAAAGGCCCAAAAAGGAGGCATGGCCATCGGCCAGGCCATCAGGTGAGTGCGGGTGCGAGGTCGTTGTGTGAGCGGTGCCCAATGCTGACCGTCGCCCACCTTCTCCCAGACACAGACGATGCTCACACGTCCAGGGACAGCCGTGTGCAGCATGTGCGTGCTTCGGTGTCGACCAGAACAGGAACGGGAACGCCCTCGACAGACCAAGCACGGCCATGCGGCACCTTGCCAATGGCAGCCACCGCGCTGACGACAAGCACGACCCGAGTGCCGCCGGAGTGTCACCAACAGGACCACCGGCATGTCGCTCCTTCTCGTGCAGAAGACCGGGACACGCGCGGCCCCGTGGATGGCCCAGACGGTGCCCACCTCGCGTTCAGTTGAGGTGAGCGACCGCTGCTGCTCGCCGCTCGCCGCTCACCTGCTGACGAGGGCCCTCCCTCCCTCCCTTTCTCGCACACAGGCCTTGGACCGAAGGTGCCCAATCACGCTGAATCTGAAGGAGGGGGCAGCTGGACACCTCCGACGCTGCCCTTTCCCAACCCAATGGGTCCTGGTGCAACAGCCAGCTGTGGAGGTGTGCCGCTCTGAACAATGCATGGTCGCCGATGTGGCTCCCCCGTTCATGGCAGGAGTGGGGCATGGGCACGAAAACTCGGGCCCATGTGCGGCAGAGGGTGCAACAGCAACGACAATAACAGCAATGACAATAACGACAAAACGTCGGGTGCAAGTGGGACTAGGAGCGACCTGTATCATGGACACGAAGCAACAGCCAAGCTGTGTGCTCGCTTCGTTTCCCACCTCTTACATGTCCAGACGTCTGCCCTCCCCCGGCCCCGCCTTTAACTACTCCAACCCCTCGGTTGGACCATTTCATCGCCTATGCCCTGCACCGCACGCGGCTCCACGACTCGGTCACCTTTGCCACGCTCTACCTCCTCCAGCATCTGAAGGCTCAGGCAATGGTACATATACTAACAAGTCTTTGTGTATCGTCAGTCAGGGCATGTTCACACTCCGGGAGATCAACCAGATGGAATGAGAGATGTTTTCCTACCTGGAGTGGCAACTCAATGTCGACCCGTCGACATTGCGCGACTTTCAATCTCGTGTCCAGCAAGATTTCACCAGACCTGGACCCTATCTAGTGATGGTGCTCCCCCACCGGTGCCGGTGCCATTCACGCACCAGAGTGCGAGTCACGTTACTCCAACACTGGTTCTTCCATCTGGCATTCGCTCCCCGCGCATCCCTACCGAAAGATGGACCTGTCATTCCGAGTCCTTCGATCCCCGCAAGTGGCCTCCGGTTACCAGAGCCAGGAAAAAAGAAAATGGATACCAGCGTTGACGAGAAGCAGGCAGCGACGTTCATGCGCATGATCCAACGGACTTTGGCACTTGTGCAATCAAAGGATGGCATCATTCCAAACATGTCGCGCCTCGCTCTCCCACAGCTCTTGCAGCTCCCAGGCATGCCTGGCGTCCCATGGGGCGCGTTTCCGGCAGTATTCCCAGTTTACGTACCCTGGACCATGTCTGCTCGCACCACCAAGGCCCCAGATACCAACACCGATTCGCATAACCCAGCATCGCCGAAAAGGCAAGATGTGCTCGTTGCTAACGCCGCAGGAGTGGCGTACCTTCTTGGAGAAGTCCTGGGCGACCTGCGTGTCGTGCGTCGCCCACGCAGCCACGACGACGTCGCCGTGACCTGCGCGTCGTGCATCGCCCACGCCACCACAACAACATCGCCGTGACCTGCGCGTCGTTCGTTGCCCGCGCCACCACCATGACATCGCCGCGACCTGCGCGTCGTGCGTCGCCCGCGCCACCTCGACATCGCCGCGACCTGCGCGTCGTGCGTTACCCGCCACCACGACGACATGGCCGCGACCTGCGAGTCGTGTGTCACCCGCGCCACCACGGTGGCATCGCCGCGACCTGCGCGTCGTGCGTCGCCCGCGCCGCCAGGACGACATGGCCGCGACCTGCGTGTCGTGCGTCGCCCGCGCCACCACGATGACATCGCCACGACCTGCGCGGCCTGCGCGTCGTGCGTCGCCCGCGCCACCACGACGACATGGCCGCGACCTGCGAGTCGTGTGTCACCCGCGCCGCCAGGACGACATGGCCGCGACCTGCGTGTCGTGCGTCGCCCGCGCCACCATGATGACATCGCCACGACCTGCGCGGCCTGCGCGTCGTGCGTCGCCCGCACCACCACGACGACATGGCCGCGACCTGCGAGTCGTGTGTCACCCGCGCCGCCAGGACGACATGGCCGCGACCTGCGTGTCGTGCGTCGCCCGCGCCACCACGATGACATCGCCACGACCTGCGCGGCCTGCGCGTCGTGCGTCGCCCGCGCCACCACGACGACATGGCCGCGACCTGCGAGTCGTGTGTCACCCGTGCCACCATGGTGGCATCGCCGCGACCTGCGCGTCGTGCGTTGCCCGCGCCACCACGACGACATGGCCGCGACCTGCGAGTCGTGTGTCACCGCGCCGCCACGGTGGCATCGCCGCGACCTGCGCGTCGTGCGTTGCCCGCGCCGCCAGGACAACATCGCCGCGACCTGCGCGGCCTGTGCGTCGTGCGTCACCCGCGCCACCATGACGACATGGCCGCGACCTGCGAGTCGTGTGTCACCCGCGCCGCCACGGTGACATCGCTGCGTCCTGCATGACCAGCGTTGTGCGTTGCCTGCGCCGAGCGACCAAACACGAGCACAGTGCGCACGATGCGCACGGAGCTCCCTTTGTTATTATGTAGTTCTGTACCCTCTGGGAGTAGATACATGACATTCCTGTACCATAGTGCACACATAGAAGTAGTAAGTTTGAATAATAATAAAATAAAACCCTTTGCTTTGCCAGAAATGCGTGAAGAGGCAGACCAGCCGGCTAATCAGCCGGCTTCACCGGCTGACACAACCGACTCCGGTAAGAGTCGCAGCTCGGCAAGTCGGCCCCCAACTAGCCGAGTTTCGGCAACACTACCTACCCTTCGTTCATCAGTTTGACGACCCACCAGACGAACAGGTGATAGAACAGGAAACCCAGCTTAAACAGTTGGAAGAACTCCCCTACCCAAGTGAACCTGCACCAGCCAACGTTGCAGAAGACCCAGACACAGACATCGAACCGGACAAAGACACCAACGAACAAATCAGAAAAACTCCTATTAAAATCACAGGAGATTCAATCGCAAACATGACACCAACACTCACCAGAACAGCACCAACCCAAACCAGCGCAGGAACATCCGGGTCCTCAGGAGGAGGATCAGGAGGAGCCCCAAACCCCGCCACACCAGATGACATTGCCATTTCCCTCGCCTGAGTCTTTGGACGCGGAGGAGGTGGAGGCGGTGGAGGTGGGGGTGGAGGAGGAGGAAACCCGGGAGGTGGAGGACCACCCGGAGGAGGAGCACAAGGAAACCCAGGGGCTCAACCTCAACAAGCCATACCACCTGCCCAGGGCCTCAAACAAAGTGGAGAACAGCCTACCATATTTGATGGAGATCGAACAAAAGCAGAACAATTCATCCGTCAACTTAAAAGCTACTTGCGACACAATGCAGAGGTAGCCGGCTTCGATTCTCCCAGACGCAAAGTATCCTTGGCCCTCACCCTCATCAAGGGAGAGCAAGTGGATACATGGGTAGAACGGATAGGAGACTGGATTGATCAACTCCAGCCTCATGAAAACATCCCAGCAGTGTGGGACACCTTCCTAGGAGAATTCCGCAACAGATTCCAAGATAATGGAGCGGAACAACGTGCGAGGAACAAATTAGAAAGCCTTCGCATGAGAAACAATGAGATTGACCAATATATCGCCAACTTTGAAGAAGAAGCGCGACTAGCAAACTACACGGCAGGAAGCCAGGAGCTGACACAGCAGTTCCTCAAAGGACTTCCTACTGCCATCCTTCGGGATATCATAAAACCGCCCATGCCTCAAAACTATGAAGGCATTAAACAAAAGCCATCGACTCGGTCGTGGCCAACCAAGCACTTTATAATCTACTTGCAGGGAAGCAAGACAACAGGCCACCTCCAAAACCACTTTGGAATAACCAGAGGCCGCCCCAAAACAGACCCCCGTTCCCCAACATAACGGAGGACAATGGAGACGTCCCCAAGGACAATACAACTCTACCAATGCACCACGATCTATGAACAATGTGGCCGTCCCCATGGACTTGGACCGTGCACGAACGTCCAATAGAAATCAGGACAGAAACGCAACTACCAAGGCAATGCGGTCACAACAGAAAGAAAACACGGTGACCAGCGAAGTTCAAAAGAAAGCCCACCACTCATGGCATGCTTTTACTGCGGAAAGAATGGCCACTATGCCAGAGAATGTCGCAGGAAAAAGGCAGATGAAGAAAGGCGGTCCACAGCCAACTATATGGACTCACAAAACAGGATCAATCGAGCAAGAACCTTTAGAGCCGAGCAGGTTCGAGCAAGGGGTCAAGCTCTTCAAATCATTTACAGCGGAAGAAAAGAGTACGCTTGCACAAATGATTCACCCTGAGGATGAGGATTTTCCCTTCGCCTGATTAGAACAGCCTTAATCAGGTCCAGTAGCAATGTATACATGTCAGCCAGAAAATCGATGACACTCCGTGCACATATACATTCGCGAAGCAAGAGGGCTGAAACCACCACACTCCTTGACTCAGGGGCTACAGAGAATTTCATGAATCTCCAATACGCCAGATATCTCCAACTACCCATTAAAACCCTACCAGAACCCCGTAAACTTATAACGTAGACGGAACAGAAAACAAAGCAGGACGACTCCTGTACTACACTGATCTCCAAGTCCAACAGGTCAAAACACTCGCATCCTGCGATTCTTCCTCTCAGATATGGGAGAAAACAAACTCATTCTAGGGTATCCTTGGTTTGCGGCATGCAACCTGGATTGATTGGGCTAAAGGATGGTTGGACCATGTCCAACTCCCATTGTAATCCGTGCTGCAGATGCAGCAAAAGCACAATTTATCCCTCGAACAAAGAACTCCCAAGGGCTATCCGACACACTACAACAGCCCCCATACAAACTAGTCAATTCTTCATAGGCCGCGTTTACTTCAATGTCGCCTCAGCAGAGCAAGAAGACCTCTCAGGAATCCCGCCTGAGTACCGGCGACACATAAAAGTCTTCAGTGAACAAGCCTCCCAACGGCTACCTAAACACACCATCTGGGATCATGCCATCGAGCTAACCCCGGATGCTCCAAGCACGTTACCGGGAAGGCTTTTGCCTCTAACTCAAGAAGAGATCCAGGCCGCTCATGACTTGTCGAAGAACACCTGAAACGCGGCACAATCCGATGATCCAAAAGCCAATATGCAGCAAATTTCTTCTTTGTGAAGAAACCGGAGACAAAAAGCTTCGCCCCATCCAGGATTATCGCCCCGTCAACAAATACACCATCCGAAACCGTAATGTCTCCCCCCTCATCCCACAAGTCATTGATCGTCTCGCCGGATGTACCCTCTTCACTACCTTTGATGTCCGATGGGGGTACAACAACGTCCGCATAAAAGAAGGGATGAATGGAAAGCAGCCTTCCTCACCGTGAAGGCCTGTTTGAACCAACAGTCATGTTCTTCGGTCTCACCAATCCCCCGCTACCTTCCAGGCTATGATGAATACCATCTTCCGGAAAGAAATTAATGAAGACTGGCTATCTGTCTACATGGATGACATGGGAATCCACACTCGTCCTCTCCCTGGCGAAAGCGAAGCCCAACATCTCACCCGTCACCGTTCCTATGTCCACCGGTTCTAGACCTCCTTGCAGAAAATGACCTCTTCTTGAAACCCTCCAAATGCCATTTGAACAGCGCAACATCCGGTTCTAGGCGTCATGGTGGGAGACAGCCATCTCCGCATGGACCCAGACAAACTACAGAGTGTCAAAGAGTGGGCCCAACCCCGCAACGTTCGAGAAGTTCGGAAATTCCTGGGTTTCACGGGTTATTATCGCTACTTCATCCCCAACTACTCAAAAATTGCTCGCCCACTCCTGGACCTCACAAAAACAGCCACTCCCTGGGACTTTGGGCCCCTCCAACGGACAGCCTTCAATGAACTCAAAAGCCGCATGTGTGCGGCCCCTGTCCTCCTTCAACCCGACTTTACCCGGAAATTTTTTCTCCAGGTGGACGCTTCTAATTACGGCGTGGGCGCCGTACTCTCGCAGGAGGGTGCTGATGATACATTCGCTCTGAAAAAACGTACAGCCCCCAGACTCCACCCCATTGCCTACTTTTCTGCAACCTTCACACCAACAGAACGCAATTATGACATCTATGAGAAAGAACTCTTGGCAGTCATGAAATCCCTAGCGCACTGGAGACCCTACCTAGGGTGGACAAAAGTTCCCTTCACAATCCTCACAGACCACGCCAACCTTCAGTATTGGAAAGCCCCGCAAAACCTAAACAGAAGAACAGCCCGCTGGCATGCGGACCTCCAAGAATACGACTACGAATTAAAATATATCCCAGGAAAAACCAACATACCTGCGGATGAACTATCCAGACCAGCCGGAGTCGATCAGGGCAAAGAAGACAACCAAAACGTTATTGTCATCCCCGGATCACGATGCTCCACAACAACAACTGCAGCTGAACATACAGAAGCAGACAAGCGTCAGATCATGACTTGGACCCATGACCACGGCACAGCAGGACACCCAGGCCGAGATGAAACCATAAGGAAAGTCCGCGCAATAACACAATGGCCAGGTATGAATGCCTGGATCACTGCCTACGTGAAAGGCTGCGCAATATGCCAACAAAATAAAATCAATACACACAAAACACGGGTCCCACTTTATAGGATCACGGTACCTGAGGACGCTCAACCCTTCCAACAAATCGCAATGGATTTAATCACGGCTTACCACTCAGTAAAGGAAAAGATGCTATACTCACAATCGTGGACCATGGTTGTTCACGCGCGGCAGTCTTTATACCGTGCAACACCAACATCACTGGCTTGGGCATTGCGCAGCTATACCTGCGGAACATTTACAAATGGTTCGGACTCCCTTCTAGGCTCATCAGTGACCGAGACCCCCGCATCACATCCCACTTCGGAAAGGCCCTGGCCCAGAAACTAGGTATCACCCAAAACCTCTCAACAACTGCGCATCCGCAGACGGACGGACTTTCAGAACGAAAGAACCAATGGGTGGAGCAATACCTCTGTCTAGTAACATCGACAGAACCGGAAACATGGGCAGAATGGTTACCCCTAGCTACCCTCGTCCACAACAACAGACAAAATGCGACAACCAAACTTTCCCCTAACCAAATACTCTTAGGGTATGAACCACCAGAAGCGCCACCAATACAGGGAACAACAACCAATGCAGCCGCAGAAGACCGCACTGCAGCCATGGAACAATTCCGGAAAAGTGCAATAGAAGCACTCAATCGCACAGCCCGCAGCATAGGAACACCGGAAGCCCAATACAAACAAAACGACCAAGTCTGGCTAGAAGGGACAAACCTGAGGCTGCTGCATCAAGCCTCCAAACTAGCACCAAAGCGATATGGACCATTCCAGATTGTCCAAGAAATATCCCCAGTGGCCTATCGCCTAGGCCTTCCCCCAGCCTGGAACATCCATGATGTGTTCCACGCATCATTACTCACCCCCTATCAGGAAACAACTGCGCATGGGCCCAACTACGCAAGACCACCTCCAGACCTCATAGAAGGCGCAGAAGAGTACGAAGTAGAACGAGTCACCAACATCTCGAAACCTGCTAAAAATATATATAGTCCTTATAAAACCATATAAGGGTCACCTCACCTATAAGCCTTGGCTGATTTGGTGACCTTTTTATAAGGCTTTGGTGACTGTATATAAAGGCTGCACATACTGCATGATTTCTGCCAATTCAGTGTTACTTTGTAATATCAGTCTGATATTGTGAATCTGTGTAATATCATCACTAATATGGTAAATTAATACAAGAGTATGAACTAAAAGGTGTTACCCTTAAATTATTTCCTTACATGAGGCCTACTCTTTGTCAGATAGTCAGTAACATTGTATGATAAAAATGATGAGGTAAGGGGTACATAAGATTCTCATCTCTTAGGTGAAAATGAGGGCTGATATTGGGCTTTCTGGTATAATGAGGCAATATTGATGACTAATAGGTATCTTTTCAGTTGTATATATGCAAAAACTATCTTTATATATCTGTACTTCCAATGTAAATTCTTTATTTATTTATTTATTTATTTTAATTGTACTACAGTAGTTATATTAAGTAACTTAACATCAGAGCCAATCCCAGAAAGGCAGGGCTACTAGGAGTTCCCAGTTTTGCTATGTCCTTCACAATGTATAACATTGTCATTGCAGGAAAAGTTGACCAGACTAGGGATTGAACCCAGGCCCTCTAAATATATACCAGGTGCTCTACCATACCATTGAGCTACCTAGCCACAGGTTCATAACTTGAGTTTTACATCTTAACCTGTAGGGTTAAATAAAATATAGGCATGTAATCATTACTAATCAAAGCCAAGAAATCTGACTATGTAACCTTTAGTCTCAGGTTGACTTTCCACTTTCTGAAATAACCTGCAATGGCAGCAATGCCATATGCCCTTGCAAGGCCTTGCAAGACCTCACTGATCTGGAGACTCCATGTAAGAGGGAGGCCTACCCCCTTAGATTATGATGCCAATATATATTTCCTTTCCAAGATCATTACCAATATGGAATTATTTTGCATGGATAGGTGATACATTGCCAACTCAAAACAGATAGGGGATATTCTTGTATTGCCTTACACAGTCTCCCTCTAATAAGATGTAATGACACAAACTCTTGCAAGGCATTGCAGGGCCTCACAGATCTGGGGACACCATACAATAAGAATGTTACCCCCTTTGATTATAATGCTAATAAGATATTCCTTTCCAAGATCATCGCTAATGTGGGAATTATATTGTATAGATAGGTGATATGGTGTAAAGTTACACTCAATAGGTATTAACCTTTCAATGTCCTACAATGTCTCACTGAATTCAGAGGCTATATATACTACCAGAGGGGTCAGTAAGCATGAGCCAAGGGCTTATGCCATGCACATACCCTTATATAAGCTACCTACTTTTAGCAGGTTTCGAGATGAAGCACCGCTACTTCGGGCACAGCAAGAAACTCCAGTTCCTAATCAAATGGAAAGGATACCCAGATGCGGACAACACATGGGAACCCGCAGCAAACCTTCATGCAGCAGAAGAAGTCCAGGCGTACTGGGATAGAACCAAGGAGGTGCATAAAAGGGTCAGGACCGCCCTTCTATCCTCTCATTCCCCTCTCCCCTCTTCACTCTGGCAAAACACGCCTATGCTTCCGCTCTTCATAAAGCGCTCCGCACTGGCAGCTCCTTCAAACCTTTCCAACTTATCACCCTCAAAGGGTACAACAACCACCCCTGCTTCTACATCTTCAAACCCAACGCGCACCCCCGCGTCCACGTCACCTACACCCACGAGTGTCAACACTCTTCCTATTGCGTGGAGACCTACTGCCGCGCTCATACATAGAGGCGACATTTGCACCTGTCATTACCAAGCCCTCGACAACACCGCCCACGAACAATACATCCAGCGCGTCCTCACCAAAGCATGTCTACTCCACCCCCATCCCCCACACTCCACTATCCAGAGCCGGCCCCCCTTTCACCACGGAGCACCGTTGGGCTCCTCAATGGCAACCACGACCTGGACCAAGCCACCCTTAGGAACATTGCGTTGGGACTGGTCAACACCATCAGCACCAGGGAAAGAAGGTATCAGGCCGCTATGGGAGACCTCCAAGAAGAAAGAGACCTCCTCGCAGACCGAGTCACAGCCAACACAGCCCAGTATTTTACAGCCCCGGACGGCTTTACCGCAAACAATGGACGTCTCCCCCACTTCACCGTGCCCGTGGACGACGGGGTCACTCAGGCCGTCCGCTGGATCCGGCTACTCCATGATGGCCGGGCCGAGGGGTACCTTGCGGAGGATAACCCCTCCTCCGATCCATACGTTACTGAACTCTATGCAAGGCCAGCTGTCCTCCCTGCTGGCACGGGAACCGAGCCAATTCCCCCCTGGTTCCGCCGCCTCCTCCATGGGTCCATGGAACAGTTCAACCAGCTCAGCAACGCCGCACGCCGCTACGACACAGACTGGGGGGTCTACGCAGACATCCTCCGCTACAGGGAGCTGGACGACAACGCCGACTGGCTACGCCAAGAACTGGACGTCGTCCAAAGCGAACTCCGCGCGGCCATCCAAGCGCGCGAGACGTGCGAAGGACGCCTGGCGTCCACAAACGCCCCGGCGCATTTCGCACACCTTGAGCACGCCCAACACCTCCGATTCGAAGATGAAGGAGGCCCACGAGGAGGACAGCGACGCCGACGACGGGGAAACTACAGCACGCGAGGACGCGTGCCCTAGTGGGAGGGTAATGTCACCGGCTCCTGGACAAGGCCCAGCCTCAGGTCCGGGGTAAGAATGAGAACCGGCTCATGGCACTGAAGGACGGACGGCCTCGGGTGTCAGTCTAGCCCTGTCTAGCCACCTGCAGTCCTGGTACCGGAAGCAAAGCACAGTTTAGTCTGGATGGATCCGGAATGCACCCGGAATACTTACGCAGTCTCATACCCGTAGCAGTAGCCTAGCCCTGTAGTTCTAGAGGGGCACAGTTATCACATGGGTACTATACAAAGTACTATAAGTAGGGGCCAGTGTCGACCCTAAGTCGGCACTTTGAATCTTCTCTCGTCTCTTGTCTAAACCCCTTAGGCACTTGCATTCCCAATAAAACCGTCTTCTCTTCTCTTCTTCTGTGGGTACGCCTTGGGAAGGCACTGGACGTCCATACCCTCTCACTACTCGGCGCGCTGGCCAATACAAACCCCGCATTACAGCATTCTCTCTGGCATTACCTCAACAACACGGCCAGTTACCAAAGCAAGGACTATCATCACTATAGGATACGTCTCCTCCGAGAGTATCAACTCTATCGTCCCATCTTCTTCACGTCAAGGGACTACACAGGACTCTTCGAGCTCCTATTCGACGCTGACCAGATAGTTGGGAACTATCGTGTAAACGGTCACTCAAGTACTTCGCACAGGCGACTGCCAAGGATCTGGCGGTGACAAAGGGGGGGGGCCGATTGCCATCGGGTGGGAGGCGGCAGGAGACGTGCGCGGGGTGGGAGGAAGGGACGTGGGCCGCTTGCCACTCGGCGTACATCTGCTCCTTACGATCTGGAGGACCCGCCACCAGCTGCAGAGGGAGATCATCGTTGCTAAGATGAGCGACAAAATCTCGAAGGTGTGAAGTGTGCGGCCATAAGGGAGAAAACCATCTGAAAGAGAGGGCCGGCGACCCCGGAAGGGCCAGGAAGACGCGGATAAAAGAATGTAGGCGGGAAACGAGAGGCAATAGAGGGCCATGGCCACTCGAAATAGACCGGGTGTGAGCATCGATGGTGTGAGAGGGGAGGAGGATGTCCACCCTATTGAAGTGCCCCGAGTCTTTAAGGAACCGGGGGGAGGTAACGGCGGTGAGGAGAGCGGAGAGCTGGGACCCGGCCCGTGTGAGGTGGGAGACGAGGCCGCCATACATGGGGCGATCGGTCTGGACGAACTTAACCCCTCTGGTTTGGACCTGCAACCCCCCCCGCAGGGGAGACTATCATCCCGCCTTTTTATCGGCTTCGGCAGGAGTCCACCAGAGGGGTTCCCTCTGGCCTTGCGGCCTCGGGGACACAGTTCGGAATCAACTTAAGCCACATGGTCTATTTTTTATTGACGTGTGACCGACAGAGGATAAGTCCTCTCAAGCCAGGGGACGGACCGACGGACCACCGAGTCGGCTTTACCCAACTACCAGGCTTCCCGCAGATCCTAAAGGGGACTACCCCACCCTGCTACGGCCCGGGACCTGATCCAGGGCGCCCAACCCCGGGGTCCTTTCCCGTTCCCAGCACATTGCTTCGGTAATGCCATCGGCCCGGATCCGCAATGTGTCTGAGTCTCTGTCTTGCCATGTTTGACCACCTGTACGCATCCCCTTTTTGGGATAGATGGAGTCCACATGACTAACCACCACATGGTGAGGCAGTGCGCTCTTTAGAACCACATGGCACCGGGTGTCCTGTCTAGGCAGTCGAAGACTCGTACCCAGTCGGATGGTTATTACCGCTACGCCCGGCCTTACGTAAACCCTTATCCCCCTTCAGTGGGAGCCCCGGGAACGGGGCGCGACAGAGGGTGACTAATCCAGGATGACAAATCACCATGTCCCTATTAGGGATGGTTTGTGAGCTGGGACCCATTTGCCCGTAGGCGGGTTTGAACCCAGGACCCCTGCCTGACCAAGGGTCGTCACCTCCACAGTGACACATCACGCCCTGGGGTTGGGTAGACCAGTAGGCCATCCCGCCCCGAAACACGAGGAATTGGACGTCACGGCGGGAGTTCTAGACACGCCAAGTGCGTCGAGTGTGCCTCAAGGTGTGCCTCGTTGTTCTTGTCAGTCGGGCGGTTGTACCCAGATTAGGGCGCACGCCTACCGGGCCGCGTGACCCGCGTCCGGGTATTCATTGACGGCCGCCTTCAGGCGTTTCTACACTTCCGTAACTCTCAATCCTATTTTACTGCCACTCTGTAGCTCGGGTCCACCGTACAACGCTTCATGTAACTGCCAGACGACGCTTACGCGGCGCAGACTTTCTGTCTGAAACGCAGGGACCTCCTGGATGGGCTCCGCGTCTTGCCAACAGGGTCGTGGGAGAGGAGGCCCACCTTTTTCTCCCGGCCCCTTGCTGGGACCCGATGGACAGAGCGTTCGCGCCGGTCTGATGCTGAACTCAGCCACGGGTGGGGAAATGTTCATGCACGTTTATGGTTCCCTGAGACGACAAAGAATGGCAAATGGCTGCTGGCCATCCAGGCCCATCCCATATACTCTTCTCTGATTACCCTACCAATTCAAGCGTTACGCTCGCCTGCACGACAGGCATCAATATATATACGTCGGCGCTGCTATGAGGTAATCGAATGGTTTTCCAGTTGCTGCTACTTTCCCGTTCCACCTTTTCTGCCCTTCTACTAGTTACAAGGTAACCGACTGCCGACGAGTGACGCGGTGGCGGCCGAGGCAACTCGGTGCTGGCATATACAAAGGCAGTTTCAACATTCCACTACACCAGTTTTGTGGCATGCCTGCCCGAAACCTCACATGGCCTCACATACGGTGCATTTTGTTTGAGCACAATTTTTTCCGATTTGCACAAGGATTTGCAACACTAAATAATACGGCTATATTTCATTACGTGGCATACGATGTCAGACACCGTCAACGTTGAATTGGGCTAAGGTTGGCTGACAGACCGAACTCGAGCGCAGACCCGTGTATCGCATTGCTCGGTGGCTTTCATCGTCCTCCCACTTTATAGCCCTCTGCAACCACTGTAACAACGCGAGTTCGAGTTCCAGGACACCCTAGCCATGAACTATATTGAATTTGGCTTGCTCGAGTCATGGGCCGAGCCAAAGCCGTCAGCGAGGGCTTGACCTTGGCCTGGCCCTGCTTGGGCCATGGCTTTCATATGTAGAAATGTTTATATACAGTCCGGCATGTACCACAGGGCTGCGCACCATGACCGTACCTCACGGATCAGACGGGTCGATAGCAGGGCTGCCGTACTAGTACCCGTGCCGTTGCGGCTCAGCAATCAATCACTGTGCGGATACGAACACCCGGAGAGAAGATCTCCGCACATCACTGCATCCCCGTAGCGAAACAGGCACCCTAGGGTTGTAAAGTCGTCGACTCAGCAAGGCACAGACGTCAACATGCGGAACGACGACCAGGTGATACCATTGGGAACGGTATCGAGTAGTGGGGACTTAAAATACTCAAAGGTCGCACATTTGGTCGTCGAAAGTGGTGTAGAAATGGATACGATCGACCGACCGGATCGACACGAGCAATATTCCTCTGCGCCGCGGCGGTCCACGAACTTGAACGCTCATTTGTTGGCCGCCTTGCTTCGCCGTATCCCTTTGGGATCTAGGGACTCCTTACCTCAGATCCAAGTGTCGTATCCCTTCAAGTTGTAAATATCACCATCTTTGATCCAATCATCAACGCACTATTTCACATTCTCATTATCAACTCTGAATGGAACAGACACTCAGACTACAGATATGTGCCCTCGCCGTGGTGAGAACTAGGGAAGAGATGGACTTCAAGTTATGTTGTCGTTTAGGCTAGGAGTGCGTAAAGACAAAAAAACAGCAACATCAGTTTAGACATCATATCAGAGTCGCATCACGGTGCTGACGAACCTGGCGTTATCCCCCGCGTGCGCCATGCTCTCGGAGCAAGTCCGCAATCTTTCGGTATCCCCCGCTTAGAGACAATTCGTAAGGAGTTTGGCCGTCGTCATTTGTCGCATGTACGTCCGCGCCACGTTCAAGTAGCAGTTGCACAATCTCCAGGTGACCACTCCCTGCTGAGAGGTGAATGGGTGTCCAGTTATCATCCTTTCTTGCGTTTATGTTTGCGCCATGCTCGATGAGCACCCGCGAGACTTCGAGGTGTCCGTACCGTGATGCGCGGTGCAGTAGGGTCCATCCTTCCCATACACGTGAGTCCACGTCTGAGCCGTGTTCAACGAGCAAGCGCACGACGTCGAGTTGTCCTTTTGTCACGGCGAGATCCAGTGGGGTCTCGCCCATCTCATTTTTGAGGTTGATATCTACGCCCTTTTCGAGCAAGGATTTCACGACGTCAATTCTCCCTTCCTCAGATGCAGTATGTATCGAAGCATCGGTGCCGTGCTGAGTGGTGTCCAGTGTAGTCGATCGTATTTTCTTTCGAACAGTTGCGTCCGCCTTGTACTCTGCCAGAAACCGTGCAACCTCGGCTTTGTCATGTTTCGACGCCAAATCTATTGCAGTCATGCTTCCCTTGTTTGGCACATCGAGATTAGCGCCTCGCCTGAGCAACAACTTGACAACTTCCAGGTGCCCGCTTAGCGATGCTGAGTGTAACGGAGTGTGGCCTTGGCTGTCTGTGGAATCTACATTCGCTTCGTGATCGATCAAGACACGAACAATCTCGACCTTCCCGTTGCCTGCTGCTCGGTCAAGTGGAGTTTGCTGATTATCATTCAAAACATCCACAGTCGCGCCATGCTGGATCAACAAGCGGGTAATCTCGAGGTGACCATTGGCCGAGGATAGATGTAATGGCGTCCAAAGGTCGCCCCTCTGGACGTTCACATCAACTCCAGAATCCAGCAACAGTTGCACCATATCCAGATGTCCGTGTAGTGACGCGATGTGTAACAGAGCCCAGCTTTCATTGTCCCGCGTATTTATGTCAGCACCTCGCTCGATGAGGAAGCGCGACACCTCGACTTTCCCCTCGCCCGAGGCCGAGGCTAATGGGGTCGCTCCGGTGCCATCCGGAACATCGACGTCCATGCCAGAGTCGATCAAAAGTTGCACGACGTCGAGATGCCCATTGTGGGATGCGAAGTGCAATGAATTCTGGCTTCTGTTGTTCTTGACGTCGATGTCTGCGCCTCGGTCGATCAGGAAGCGTACGATGTCGAGCTTCCCACTGCTAGATGCTAGTACTAATGATGACTTATCATTCCCGTTGCGAATGTCGACGTCGACGCCACATTCCAGCAGAAATTTGACGACATGGAGATGCCCAATAGTCGACGCCGTGTGTAATGGAGTCCAACCTCTGATGTCCCGGGAAGAGATGGCTGCACCATGCTCGACTAAAAGGCGTGCGATGTCGAGGTGTCCACACATTGCTGCCAGGTCCAGCGGGGTCCCCTCTTCATCATTCCTGCTGTCAACAGTTGCACCATGCTGGATGAGCAACGCAGCGACATGGAAGTGCCCATTGAGGGATGCGAGATGCAGCGGAGTCCACCGATCTGAATCGGGGATGTTTACGTCAGCGCCGCGGTCTATTAATAGATGTACGATGTCGACGTGTCCAGATTGCGACGCCGAGTGGAATGGGGTCCAGTCCTTCTTATCCCGGGAATTCATCATGATGTCCGCGCCACGATCTAGAAGAAAGAGTGCAATATCAAGCCTCCCATTTTCACAGGCCAGCTTCAATGGTGTCTCTTGGTCCGCATTCCGCAAGTCGCTACTGGCGCCAGATTCGAGTAACAGTTCCACAATGTCACGATGCCCATTTCTCGCTGCAACATGTAATGGGGTGTAGCCTTTCTTGTCGGTGGCGTCCACACTTGCGCCAGAATTGATAAGGAGTTGCGCGACCTCAAGTAATGATTCCCTGATGGCTAGATGTCCAGCTTGTGCTACCTTGTGAAGTGGACATCTGCCAAAATAATCCTGAGAGTTTGGATCGGCACCAATTCTTAGGAGCAGCAATGCAACTTCCAAATGTCCCTTGACCGAGGCGGCATGCAACGCGGTCGTGTGAGAACCGCCACGGCAATTGACATCCGATGAATGGGAAACGAGCAAGTGCTCTACGAGTCCACGAAAACCGCATAATGATGCATAATACAAAGGCATCGCTTCGGGCTCCATCGGACGTATCTGCTGCATCGACTCCACCCAATGATGGTCAATATCATGTAGCCAGACCCATGTAGCGAAATGTGGTTTATCCGGATCGAAGAGACTCTCCATTACATCCTGTAGGTGGGATGAAACGTTCCCAAACCGAGCATGATCGACCCAGTACTGAGCGGCATACTGGGCAAGAGGAAAGTGAGATATGGTGCCTCTGTCGATTTGGTCATCGAGTTGGAGGAGGACACTGAGGCTAGCCTGTGCGAGGATCGTATGTGCGGGTTCGGGAAGAATGTGGTAGTATGAAAGATGTTCTCCTGCTGCCGCCAGTCGTTCCGATGTCAAGAACTCTTTGACAGAGAAATGGGAAAACTGAACGATTTGCAGGCCGCCTTTATTGACGACGGAGATCAGGCTAGAACATGCAGACAGCACCGCATTTCTTGCGTCTGCCGGTCTCCAATTTGGGTTATATGTGGGGGGGCCCGTCACGTCGAATTGAACTGCCAAAATTGCGGCGAGTTCTTCGACCTGAAGAGGACGGATGGATGCCATCAGGCATCGGAATAGACGTTGGGCATATTTTCGTTTCTCTCTATCGATCCCTAATAACGTCTGCTCGTATGTTTCATCCAGGCTCGGTGGCAGGTCGGCCAATGTACTCCGAAGACTTGCGGGAAAGGCACGACGGAGCCTGTCAATCTGGCAGACAACCCATCGAAACCTATGTGATTACATGAGCTACCTTGAGCCAGGCAAGGCGAGGTATGAGATAACGCACATGCCATCCGCTCTATCAGACAACGCCTCAATGATGAGTCGCTGGTCTTCCTCTCTCCATTTCTGCATATTCCAGTCCGAATGTACAACAGACTTGATATACTCGATTATATCCATTTTCTGTCCGGTCTCGTCATGAAGAGAAATTTGGAGAGACGTCAAAGGCTCCAGAACCCGTCGGATGTCCGCCTCCGGACGGCTAGCCACACATAGACGCACATTAGGAAGGTTCAACACAGCAAGTTCTTCAACGAGCTTCAGGACCTGTTCGCGGGCAGATGGCGTCCCCGAGACGTTGGGGCATTCGTCGAGAGCGTCAACGATCAAATAAAACCGGCCATGTCTCGGCGAGCTCAGCATCTCCTTCAGACACTTTGTGAGCGCGATACTCGTCGGTTTCCGTGTGCCTTGAGCATTCTTTGACAACAACTGGGAAAGGATCTCATAGCAAGAATCGGATTCGGCAGATAGTTGGGAGAGGAGAGAGGAGAGGAGGCCATATCGGGTCTGCTTCTTCGAATCTCGGAAGTCGAAGTAGTAGTAGGCCATCGTTACCAGCCCAGCTGCACGCATGCCTTCGATGTCCTCGATGATTGCGGAACTGGGTATTATAAGTAACCTCGAGCACAGGGATCAAAGCACAACGTACAGTAGTGTACTTTTCCCCGAACCAGCTAAAAGACCAACAAGTCATCAGTTCTAGTCGCGCCGCTTACAGTTGAGGAAACATACGTTTTCCATGGATCCACAAGAGCGATCCTTTCGCCTTCCAGTCCGACAGCACCTTGCTCTCGAAGAACCATTTTGCAGTTCCGCTATGGCGTGCTTCCCAGACGAAGTCGTGGTTCGTAGAGGGGTCAGGAGGAGAGAGCCAGTTTTGGACATCCCTCTGCAACAGATTACCTGTAACGATGCGTCGGTCTTGGTGTAGAAAAGATGACATATGGAATAACAAACGTTTGATCTTGTTCATGTCGTTTACCATCCGGTGAAGGGTAACTACGACTTCGAGTGAGCACAGGCAATCGATGCTTCGCGCGATGTACATACTCAAGGTCTGTCGAATGCTGTCCCCCGATGCCTTGCCATCTAACAGAACGAGCGCTTAAAAGACTGCCAGTGAGCGATCACGTAGGTGTTACGCACCTTCCATAACTATTCTCATATTATTCACAAGACCATGGACCACGCCCAAGGTTTGCGCGACAGTCATCCGGGCCTCGTCCTGCGTCAGTCGGTCCAATCTGTGAAGCACGTCCTCAACCTCGCTGTCTCCACCCAACAGCTTCTTTGTAAATTTCTCTGTGAACAAATTGAGCCACGGGGGACGTCTACTCGATGACGCACTTACTGAATCGTCCCTGCTTGATTTGCTTTGTTGCAAGGGCAAGAACCGAAAGCAATTCGGCCAGTATTTGTATGATGATCTCCGTCATTATCTGGGTGGGGGGAATCTTCGTATAAATCTCGAGACGTTTGAGGAAATTCCCCAAGGATTCAAATAATTCTAGGAGAGCATCATAGCTCGAAGTGACGCCACTGGCCGCCTAGTATTATATCCATACGTGACGGGAGTGGCGAAAGGAAGCGTTGGAGGGACATACAGCAAGGAGAACGTCAATGCCAACGAAGACAGCTTTGGCTGGTGGGAAGGGAACCTGGAAACGATGAATCAAGACATTTAGAGAGTGAGAAACACGTGAGGGAATGAGGGGTGGGCCCACCAGGCTAAGCGCCTCGCCCAGAGTGTCAGAGAAGGCATGAAGGACCTGCACTGCTGGGCTGAGAGAGTTTATCAGTGTCCTATTTCCATCGCGATATTCTTTAAATGCGGTTTCTCGCTCTCGAAGTAGCTCAAGAATGGAATCGGGAGAGGTGGATAGTTGGAGCTTCTCGACGAAGGGATCCTTGGAGAGGTCAATCCCGGTTACGCTCGCATAGTCACCCAGGGCATTGATGATTAGTTGGAGATTATAAGGGGGGTTCGTTGGATGATCAGTAGAAGACATGAAGCCAAGGGACGGTGGACGGATCTTTCTGAGTGGATAGACTATGAGAAGGAGGGCGAGGGTTCCGTTATCCGAGTCGACGGCAGGTGACCTGGCCACGAGGCCTGCATGAGGCGCTGTTCCACGTCTGGAGACTGTCTGGAGGCCTGGGCCGCCTGAGCGCCTGGGGCCTGTTCGACAATCGCACGCCTACCCTCGACTCGTCCTCCCCGATATTTCATGGCGTCTCTCCTCAGAACCTTCGTTCGTTCACTCTTTGTGATAGCGATTCTTCATATGTAGCCAGTTTCTTCACAGTTGGTCCCCCTTTGTTTACATTTCCATTCCAGTGACAACAGTGTGATCGTTTGAACGTAATTTTGGTGAGAATAAGCACGCGAGCGGCGATATGATAGGAGGATAGAAAATCTTGGATATCGATACAGTAGTAGCCCTGTGTCGCTCTTAAATACAGCTGCAGCTATCTAATACTCAAAGGAGTTCCTAACGAAAGAGAATGAAAGAGAAGGCTACGATAAAGAGTACAAGTGTGGATGAAACGAGAAGGTAGCCCCACTCTGCTTTGGGCTCAGACGTGCGGTCGCACTTGATCACCTCGTGGTTGGTGAAGGGTATTGACGTCGCCGGCTATCATATCGAAAGATACCTGAGAAACCCGTGAAGTATCAATATATCAATGATGGAGCTATGAAGCACTTATGAAGCTATATGAAGCTTGATGGAGGGAGAGAGAGAAGTCCAAGTACTAACTTAGTGGTGTTCGTGGTTCGTGGTCGTGGCCGAAGCTTGAGCGGCCTGACCGGACCGTGGCTCTGTCCATGCCCTTCGGTGACTCGTTGACGCATTCTCCGTCCTCTATGCGCTCTGCTCGCTCATAAAATGAATAATGATCTTGTAATTTTCAACCTTCACCCAAGGATCGGCGAAATGTCTGTCGTAGAGTCCGTTTAACAGAGCATTAGATTAAGCAATCCTTCTTCAATCTCAATCGATACTGGTCGCTTCTCACACTTCCTTCGTTTGAGACACCGACGGTGTTCTTTCTGACCAGGTTGGCTACATCTCCGAGGCGTTCGAATACAACGGACTCGGATCGACCCCAATGTCTAACCCTGACACGAGCAAATCCTTACGGGGTTCTAGTTCTGACCCTTGGCTTCGCTCCGGCCCCTTCTTGAGAGTTAGGAACTCTGACACACACACCCCGGGAATACTTCGTCTGTTGCACCGCTTGTAGATCTGCACCTTTTTTCCATCAACGATCGAAACACACTCATATTCTCCCGCATGAGCGAACCTAATACCGGATTACAGACAGCAAAACAAATGGGGGACTTCATCGTCGTCGTCGTAACGATGCGTGAGAGGCATCCTCCGTATTACGTTGTCGCAAGACGACTGGAATTCAGATGCCAGTTAGATACCACATCGCGAGGGAGCACATCATGATTTCGTCGAACCTTATGCATCCATCATCCATCACGTTCCGCCTGGCCAAATCCCCAGATTAAATCCGCGACCTTCTGACGACCTTTTCCCAGAGATAGCTGGTATGGGGTTCGCCCCTCGTCGTTCAGAAGATCCGGGTCCGCGCCACGTTCGAGCAGCAGTTCCACGACCTTGGCGTACCCATTGCGTGCGGCGAGATGCATCGGGGTCCAAAGGTCCTGGTTCCTTGCGTTCACTTCTGCGCTATTGTCGACGAGCATGCGCGAAATTTCGAAGTGTCCGTATCGCGACGCCTTGTGCAGCGGGGTCCACCCACACTTGTCGCGTGAATTTACTTCCGCGCCACTCTCGATAAGAAGGCGCACGACGTCCACGTTCCCCCTTGTCACTGCTAGGTCGAGTGGGGTCTTGGAATGCGAGTTTGGCGCGTTGATGTCTGCACCCCAGTCGAGTAACTGCTTTACGATATCAAACTTTCCCTCTTCGGAGGCAGCGTGCAACGGCGCCGTTTCTTGGTCCTTCTCTTCATCGGCTCCGTGCTTAGCTACGCCCAACGAGGACGACCGTGATTTGTTCAGAATGCTCGAGTCTGCCTTGTACTCTGCCAAGAATTTTGCGACCTCTGCTTTGTTGTTTTCAGATGCCAATTCTGCCGCGGTTTTCTTGGTATTGTTGACGATCTCGACGTCTGCGCCGTGCCTCAGTAACAGCTTCACAACTTCCAAGTGTCCACCGTGCGATGCTGCATGTAGTGGTGTCCAGCCTTTGCTGTCGGGGGCACGTACATTTGCTCCGTGGTCGATTAGGATACGGGCAATTTCGACTTTGCCGCTGCCTGCTGCTCGGTCAAGCGGCGATTCTCGCTTGCTATTAAGTATCCCGACCCTCGCGCCACGCTGAATCAGTAACTGGGTAACCTTGATATGGCCGTTGGCCGCGGCTAGGTGTAATGGCGTCCAAAGGTCGGCTTTCTGAACGTTCGCATCAACGCCGCAGTCTAGCAACACCTGCACCATGTCATGATACCCGTGTCGTGAGGCGAAGTGTAATGGAGTCCAACTTTGGCTGTCCCGCGCATTTATCTCGGCACCTTTCTGGATGAGGAAGAGCGCCACTTTGACTTTCCCCTTGCTCGACGCCAAGGTTAACGGGGTCTTTTTGGATCCGTTTCGAATATCGACGTTCGTGCCAGAGTCGATCAGGAGTCGGACGACGTCGAGGTGCCCATTTTGTGACGCAATGTGCAATGGGTTCCAACCTCTGTTGTCTCTAGTGTGAAAATTTGCATGATTATCGATTAAGAAGCGTGCAGTGTCGAGCTTCCCGCTACTAGATGCTAAGTCGAGCGATGTCTCATCATTTCCGTTCCGAATATCGACATCGACGCCACGGTCTAGCAGGAACTTCGCAACATGGAGACGGCCACTTTTCGATGCTGTGTGGAATGGAGTCCAGCCTTTGTTGTCGCGGGAATTCACGGACGCGCCGTGTTCGATTAAGAAGGACACGATTTCGAGATGACCGTTCCCTGCTGCCCGGTCTAGAGGTGTCTCACCTCGTTCGTTCCGGCTGGTGACCATTGCACGATGCTCGATCAACAGCCTTGCGATGTCGAGGCACCCATTGGCCGCAGCGAGATGCAGTGGAGTCCAGTCATCCGCTTTGCGTACGTTTACGTCAACGCCATGGTATAGCAGCAGCCGAGCTACGTCAACGTGTCCATGTCGTGAGGCATAGTGTAATGGATTCCAGCCTTCCTTGTTCCGAGAATTCAAGTCTGAGCCGCGTTCGATAAGGATGCGCGCGACTTCAACCTTGCCGTTACGACAGGCCAGAGTCAGTGGCGTCATTTGGGTCTCATTCTGCACTTCGAGATTTGCGCCAGACTTCAGCAGCAATTCCGCAATGTCAGGAGACCCATTTCGTGCCGCGGTGTGAAGCGGATTCCAGCCTCGTTTGTCCGTGACATTCACAGTTGCACCTGAACTGATGAGGAGCTGGGCGATCTTGAAGTTCCCGTTGCCTGCTGCCCGGTCCAAGGGAGTTTCTTGGATGTCGTTGCGTATGTCAACCGTGGCACCGCCTTGAATCAGCAATTGGACTATTTCAAACTTTCCATTCGCCGATGCGAGATGCAGAGGGGTCCATTCGTCTGCCGTTTTTGTGTCCACATCTACGCCTCGATTCAGCAGAAGCTTCACGACCTCGAGGTGCCCATAACGCGATGCAGAGTGCAACGGGGCCCAGCCCTGGGCATCCTTGCTATTCATGTCTGTGCGGCGATCAAGTAGGAGGCGGCAAATCTCGGCCTCTCCCTCGCCAGCAGCGAAATGCAAAGGGAGCTCCTGTTTGGCGGTCCGGGAATGGACATCGGCATCATGTTTCAACAATAGTTGTACGACGTCCAGGTTGCCAGCTCGGCATGCCCTGTGCAACGGAGTGGCGGCGTCATTGTTGCGAACATCCACTTTGGCACCCTGCTCCAGCAACAGACGCGTGACCTTCTTATCCCCCCTGCCCAGAGATGCATGCAATGCGTATTTGTGGTGACCGCCGCTCGCATTTATATCCGATGGATTGGTGTGAGCGAGACGCTCGACGAGGCCGTAGAGCCCGCATAATACGGCATAATACAGGGGGGATGCCTGGGGCGGCGTCGGGTGGGGCGTAGACATCTGTTTCCCCCAGTGGCAATCCATGTCGTACAGCCAGACCCACACCGCAAAATGGGGCTGATTGGAGTCGAACAGACGTATGATGGCATCTTGGATGTATGATGATGCACCCTCGAATTGGACGTGTTCGGCCCAGTGTTGGGCAGCATAAAGAGCAAGTGGGGAGTTCTTGATGACGTTTTTGTCGATGTTGGAATCGAGCTTGAGTAGGATACTCAGGCATGCATTGGCCAGAACGGTGTGGGCGGGGCCGGAAAGGATGTGATAACGGGAAAGATTGGCCCCCATGGTGGCTAGGCGTTCTGAGGTCAAGAACTCTTTGACAGAGAAATGAGCGAACTGAACGACCTGGGACCCCTCGACCTTGGAGACGGTGATTAAACTGGAACATGCAGAAAGCACAGCTTCTTTTGCATCCCCAGAACGCCATCTTGCGTTATGATTGGGTAGAGAATCCGATTTGAACCTAATCGCAAGGACTTCTGCAAGCTCGTCGACGTGAAGCGGGCGAGCGGACGCCGTGAGGCATTGGAAGATACGTTGGGCATAATCTCGCTTCTCCTCGTCGATGTTGAGTAATATCCGTTCGTATGTTTCGTCCAAACTCGCCCATCGGAACCTGCAGGGTTCAATAAGCAACCGGAAAAAACTTCGATACGACCACGGCTTACATCCCATCCCATTGTTCTGAAAGAATCTCGATGACCAACTTCTTATCTTCTTCTCTCCACTTGCACGCCCTTCTGTCCGTGCGGACGACTCTGGTGAGGTAATTGCCGATGTCCATCTTTTGTCCGCGTTCTTCGTGGAGGGTAACTCGGAGAGGTGTCAGTGGCTCAAGAGCGTAGGTGTCATATATGCGGAGGTGGGCACACGGCAGAGGAGCATAACCAGAAGTGCCCGCATGCGGTCGCAGGGGTGTGCGACTGCGAGCATTTCAAGTGCCTAAACTGCGGCGCAATTGAACCGGGCACCAGTGCCGCACCACAGGGATCCGAAGTGCCCAGTCAGCCCGAGAGCGCTACCGCCCAGGAGCACCCGAAAGAGGGACAAGGGCAAAGGCAGAGCGGAGGACTGGCCTTCGACGACACTGACTCCTACATAGACCTAGACTAGTCTCGTTTCCAGACCCAGGAGCTCTTGTGCGATATGAGGCGGAGGACATGGGAACGAAGGTTACCGGACGGAGAATCAAAGCGGAGACAAAAAAAATGTTGCTCAGGTCCCTGTGCATTTCGTACTAGTACTCCTTCGACGATGGCCTAGCCTCAGATGTGGACTCTGATTGGCCAGAAAATGAAGACATCAGTGCATCTGAAGAAGAGAATGAGGGGACAAGTCAAGGAAGAGGACTCGGGGGCCAGAGCGAATGTCCCAAATATCATGAGTGTCAAGCATCTTCGCTCAGAAATCGATCTCGTGGAGCGGAGGCGTCCCTCAGGCTGGTCTGACAAGTTTTAATACAATGGCTAAACAGCTGTTGAATGCCCTTGATTTCGTGTTCTGTGGCACGACACTCCCAGAACATCATTGTCCCCTCAACCTTTGTTTCCACAGGCCAGCTTGTGATTGATTCCACCTACGACACAGACTTGTGGCAGCTACGGAGTCACATTCAAATTGTGGCCGAGTCCAATGACCATACATGTGTTCAGAATTATAAGTATACCAGTGCACTGCCTCGTGTTCGCCCCTCCAATCCCTCATCACTGTCAAGCATTCTAAAAGATGACCATCATATATTCCTGGCGCGATAAAAAAGATGAGCTGGATGTCCGAGCCTCGCCGCGCCGCATCTCGCTCCGTGCCCCTCCGCTTCCCAACCCAGTAAATGTTTCCCAACACCTATATCGTATGGCCCGTTTCGGCTCATCTGATGATTGTCCAGCGCCCCGTGTTGACCATCCCACCCGGACGCACGGCCGATTGGCACCAGCGCATCGGGACGTGCGAGACCCTTCCACCTCCGAAAAACGTGGCCCTTCGAAAGAGCCTACCCCAGCCCGTGTGGGAGCTGCGTCTGAATCCGGACTATGGCACCCTCCCGGGCTTGCCGCTTCTCGAGGCGCTCCAAGGTGTCGGCGTTCTCGGCGCAGACTTTCCCATATACTCGGACCGCCGGGTGATGCTGAATATCTACGTACGTGCCGAGAGAGCCATCGGTGATTCCCCTGGAGCCCCTTTTTTGTGCTTACCGTGCGCTTTCTCTTCTATTTCTGCAGTGGCCGCAACTGGGGCACTTTGACTACGAAATGTGGTTCGAGAGCCTGACATCGCATCGGTGCCGCTGAGACAAGTCGCCTATGTCATCGCTGACCTTTATCGTGACCTCTTCGAGGTACGAGTGCCCCGCTCTGCGTTTATTCTTCTTTCGTCTGGTCTGATCATTCATACGTTTGGGCGTGACTACGTAGCGGGTTGGTCCGAGATTACAACCGATCAGCCCAAGATGGCAGATCCAGTCCCGCGACGATGTTACGGGAATCTCTTTTGGCCAACTGCGGCTCACGCGACTTTATTCCTACGACTTCACGCGAGTCTATCCTGAGATCGTGGTCGTGACCCCACGATGATGCGTGAAGTCGCGCTTTCTCCGTGACGTTGAACAATCCGCGCCCACTGCACCGCTCCGCTTTACTATGCCCATTATGAACTATGAAATTTATGCTAACCCTATGTTGTACTGTTCTATGCTCGCCGTGCCAATTATGATACCTGATTTCTGCAAGTTTTTCATCTAGCACGCGCTTTTGACATTTGTCTCGGGCTATCCGGACAGAAGTATCTTTAGGCGTGACAACTTACCAATAGAGATGGGATGGGAGAGGCGATGCTACAAATTTGTCGCTTCGGGTTTAGTGGATTCGAGCTGTCGCTGTCAAGAAACATCATCCATCAGAAAGGTTCCAGAGCCAAGGCACCCACAAATGGGGCGATCCCACGGACGTGCCGCGACCTCGCAGCTGTTGCATTTTCTTCCTTGTGACCGGTTGTACAAGACGAGTGATAGCGACAGCACAGTCACGCCATAGAGCTGGTTTTGGCGGTGAGATTGTGAAGAAAGAAGGATGAACTCGGGATCGGGGTGAGATCGAACGAGGCACTATACAGGCAATTTAGTCGGGAACGGCCGATAATGAGCGGCTTAGATCACGTGAGATAAATGGGAAAGTTCAACCACGTTCCTTTCCCTCGAGTCTCACTCCCTTCCCCCGCCTCGCTTTCCCTTTCCTTCCTCACTTCCGCCCACGCACACCCATTCCTCCTTTCCGCCCCTGTTTCACGAGTTTTCTCTTCACGATCATTACTGCGACGCTTTTCTTCTTTCATTTTCACAACCTCGCAGCTGCTATCCACGTTCTCTCTTCACAGCACCGCACCGCACCGCGACTGCACCTATCCCTGCTCTCCCGAGCACCCACCCGATTCGATTGACACCCCCCTGTCCGTTGACCATTTCCGCCTCGCATGACTGCGCCTATTCAAGAGTTACCCCCGTGGCTCTCATACTCGACCTCGGTCGCGACGAATCCCGCGGGGGAGCCAACTGAGACATTCACCACAGTCGTCAACCTACCTTTGACGTACTATGGTCCTTCAGTGAGTCTTTCGAATTTCGCCTCTCATCCTGCGAAGTTTTGTATGTCACTCTGTGAGCGGGTTTCGACCCCCCCCTCCCTGGGGCGAGTTCGGGCAGTTTCGAAATGATGTCCCTGCTGTCGGAGTGTTGTTTATCTCGCGGCGTGATGTCGCCAACGCTCCTGTGTTGTCACTAGAATCCGTGTGCTTACTAGCTTCGTCTGCTTCAGATCCCTCTTGACACTGGGTGGGTTTACGGCGGGTCGACTTCTCCGCCGCTGTCATCTGGTTCTGGTCCGAGTGCCACTGCCACTGCTCCAACACCCACCACTCCCGGGTCAATCGTACCGACCTCTACCCCTGCGACACCTACCTCCCTCTCTGCGACACCCTCCATTACCTCACCATCAACATCATCACGATCTTCTACTTCTACTTTTATTCCCACTACACCACCTATAACTTCCTCTACCGCGCCTTCCCTGTCACCACCAACATCAACCTCTTCATCCGCTATCAGTGGAAAGTCCTCTCGTTCCAACCGTGCAGGTGTCATTGTTGGCGCTGTCCTTGGATCGCTATTCGGCTCTCTGTTACTGCTCTTCGCCTTCATTTGCATCTTGCGTAGACGGCAACGTGGCCAACGGCCGCGTGCCCATCGCCAGGAACGTCCAACGAGTCAGGTTATGTGGATGTGGCACGATGTTCACAGAAATGACGATGATCAAGACGCCGATCTCGATGCACAGCTACGCTCGCCTGGCGAAGCCTCTGCTCAAAGCAGCGGCGATGAACGTGACGCATTTCTGCGTCGCAGCGGAGACGCCGCGCAGAGTACCGGAGACACGCCCCCCTCTGCCCGCCTCATCGATGCACCACGGACGTCGCGCGATTCTTCTGGCCCCATTGGCGTTGCGCTGGCTACGGGCAGCAAACCGAGCATTCCATATCCTGGACAGCGACATATTATATCGCGCGAGCAGCTCGCAAAAGCGTCCCCCGACGAGGCGGATCTTGGCCCTGAATCACCACTTTTGGCTCCACCCCCAGTCAACATCTCACACGGTTCACGAAAATCCTTGTTGGCCAGTGAACGCTCCATGACACCAGGAAATGATCCCGAGTCTGCCCTGCTGTACACTGCACAGCGCGTCCAAGTTGGAAGTAGCGAATCGTCATCTCCTGGATCCCCTTGGGCCGAGGCCATCGGGGTACCCAATATCTTGAGGCGCAGCTGGCTCAATCCCAGGCGGCGCTCAGGGACCCCAACTTCTTCGTCACCAATGTCCTCGGTTGTTGGGCGACAGCTCACTGACAATGAACTGGAGGCAGGACGCAGTCTTAATAGCCAGCTGCGGTCCGAGATGGGCTATCGTGACGGTGCTCGTCCCATTTCGGGTGTGAGCGCGTTCAGTGCAGTTTCTGCCAGGTCGGGCAACACCCTCTTCTACGATGCGCAATCACGCGAGGATTTGTCTTCTACGCTGCCTCCTCCTCCCGTTCCTCCGCTTCCGCAAGGCATAGCCTCCACTAGTCGGGGTGGCCCTGCTGGTCCTTCTCCCTTGTCTGCAGAGCCCTTCCGCGCCTCCGAGGAAAGTGAGCAGCTTCCGGCGTACGAGCCCCAGACGTCAGATGATCGCGACCCAGACGATGCAGTTGACTACCTGGATGTACCCATCCCACGCCCTGCCTCACCCTTTGCATCGGTTTCCTCAACCGCGCGACTGTCGCCCCCACCTGGCCTCGATGTCCCTCATTCGAATCTTGCGCCTGCCCCCCCGCCTGACGTCAGCGATGCTATTCATGTCGAACTGCTGGAAGAGGAGCCTCCTGCAGCTGGTGAGAGTTGGAGACAGATCTCACTGGGGTTGCCAGCTCGCCACGAACGGCGTACGACATTTGGTTTGGCGGTGAGTGTACCTTCTTTTTTTGACATTTTGTTGCCTACGCTAAAATCACCTCCATCGTTCTAGCCCTCAACTATTGTGTACCCGCGTGAGCAATCAGTCTCGGAGCAGGGATCGCTACGCTCTATGCGATCACACCTTGGCGCGCATTCCCCCTTGAGCGCATCGGGTTCCGCACCGACGTCCAATTCGAACTCTCAGCACTCACGAGGCGTCACGGCAGCAGTCTCAAGTCTCTCGCTCACTCTAGCTCCATCTCGTCGACCGACCGCCGTCTCATCAGGCGCAGTCCAGGAGAAGTCTCCCCGCCGCTCTCCGCTACCGGGCGCCGCTCCTCTGTCTCGCCACCGTCTCGTGGAATTCGCGAACCCTCCCCAGTGCCCCTGCTGTTGTTGCTGCTGCTGCTCCGCAGCTCGTGCAGAACATGACGATGACGTCCACGGCGACGAGGAGCAGCGTCACGACGCACACTTCGATGACGGATCCGATCACGGGCGAGGTGGTGCGCTTTCCGCATCCTGCTTGGACAGGCGGGCGCGACGATTTGACGGAGGAGCCGGATGTGCGGCCGTCGTCACCGCCGAGCGCGTGGGGCGGGAGCTGGAGCAGCCCTGGGCACCTGCGTGCCCTCCAGAACCGTGTTGCGGAGCGCGGGGGCACGCGAGCCACGCGTGATCTTTCGTCGTCCGCTTTTGTTTCCATTTTCCATTTGGGTGGTGATGCTTCGGCTGGCGGGCTGGTTGTTGGTTGATTTCTTGGACTTTAACCTGACATTTAGGTGGCACTGACTGATGCTTTTTTTTCGTACTCTGGGCAGTCGTACTGGCGTTTGGGTCTGGTAGACATCATTGACTTATTCACATCTTCTCATCTCTTGTTTCATCTTCATCTCATCCTCGTTTATGATCGATGATCCCCCCTCGTACACCTGCGATACCTCCACGACATAACTCCATCCACCTTTCTTGCTTGATCTTGACCTCCATCTCCCTCACTCATCTCTCTGCATGTTTTACGATATGACTGTTTGCACGACACGACAGCAATAAGTTTTATACTTACGATAGCGTTGCTAAAAGAAATGTATCTATCTCACTTACGAATGGCTCTCTCTTCGCGTAGGCGAAAATGAAAAATCGTTTTACATGACATGATTAATTGCCCCATTTAGGTCGAGACAAATACAGGAAGTAGATGGACTCGCGATTAAATGGGGATCTTCTGCGATACGTATCCTGATGCTGCGCTGATCGCTGGTTGATGGTCGTGGAAAACCCACAATACTCGGACGCAATTGAAATTGAAATTGTGCTCGTAATGGAACGGAATGCCTGCATTGTGTCTCTCCGCCCGTGCCTCAGGCCTCAGGTCTCGGTAGGATCTTGTTTTTTGGTTGTTACCACATATGCACATCCACGGCCATCACCCACCGTGACTAGAAAGGTCAAAAGTCGGGGCACCCAGTGGATTGGGAATGGATGGAGACATCATCATCACTGTAGTAAAAATTTGACTTATGGAGTTCACTCACGGTCGCACGGTCGCACGGCGGTCGAGACGTCCCGCAGGGTAGAGGAGAGTAGAAGCAAGCAGACGTTCTGCAGCGCCATGATCTCGCGACGAACTTTTTTGGCCTTCGACCCCCCCCGAGTATGCGCGTGCTCGTCGTGATGTGGCGCGCCTCCTAGCTCTAGCTCGAAATGGAGGTGATCCGACCCTGCGACTGAGGGGCTTCCAGTTGCCAGCCCAGGTGGGCACCGCCGCGCGTCCACTCTTTCGACTGGACCCCATCTTCTTCTTCTTCTTCCCTGCAAAGCTGCGGCCCTCGATGATCGGTCCGGATCCGGATTAGTGCATGTCGGAAGAAGCTCAAGGTTTTGTCCCATCTGCTTTCCCAGACTTGGAGCAGCAGCAGCAGAACCCTCTGCAGTGGGCAAAAGATTGACGCTGGACAAAAGCAGAAAAGTCAGATGGGTGCAACTGGCAACTGGAGTTGAGGACGGGGTGAAGAGGCACGTTGACCCCCCCTGCCCCACTGCAGGAGCACAAGGATTTGTACTGCAAAGTTCAGCCAGCTGAACTCCGGACTCCACTGAAAGGACGTTGGTAGCTTTGGGGAGGGGTGAGACCACCTATTCTATTGTTAGGCACATTCGAGTCAAAGGTCAAGGTTCGCTCCCTACGCCCGGGCGGCTCTTCCGTGTCCGTCGGGAATGCGTGATGTCTATCAATTGTCCATCGCCTTGACTTGCCCGCTGCGATGTAGACGGAAACGGATGCCCATACCGCGCGCGCCCCTCGACCCCCCAATACAAATGCGCATCAAAGAAGCCTGGCGTACACAATATCATGAATGATCTCTCTCTCCCTTCTTCTGGTCAATTCTTTTCAACGGCCATCAAGGGTACTTGCGCTTCTGAAGTGCCTGTTTCCAATTGATGATGATTTACGCTTGTCTATGTGTGTGAACGTGTGTGTGTGAACCACGCCTGTTGTGGCTAATTCAGTTACTGTTGGTAGATCCCCGCCGGTCGCCAACGCCAAAACGTCTCTGTGGAAAAAAGGCGAATGAGAACACGGTGTTTCAGTTGTTATAACAGCGTATGTGGTGCACATGGTGAAAGTTTCAGCGGCGGCTTCGGGGGTGGATGCACGTGCGATGGACGAGTGAGTGTGAGTCCCGATCGAAGGTTCGTCCGGTGGGAGCGCGACTAATTTCTCAAGATGGTAATCGTTTTGTTTGCCGCTCGCGTCGGGGGCATATCAGTCGACCATTGCAGTGCCTCTGTCATTGCTTCTCGGTGCTTGCTTCTCCACCTCCCTGGGTGTCCAGCTACGTGGCCCCATACAAGCAGTTGTCAAGCCAATGCTGTATCCCCGGTGTATTTCAGTTTTCCCTTCGCCAGAACTAGCGCCGATCACATCACGATTGACCTCGCTTCCATGTGGGGTACGTGGGAATCACGAAGACACCAAGGAGTCGGCTCGGGTCCTCGCTCTCTCAATCCGGCGGTGTGTCTGTGCGAGGTATCAACCGAAGCCGAGTACAGTCTGTCTTGGGGTAAGGTATAAAAGGAGTTCCCGGTGGAAATAAAAACATGTTGGCGACGTGGATTCTGGTCCAGAAAGGAGAAGCGGCGCAGGGAATGACCGGAGAAAGAGCGCACGCAGTTACGTTTACGGAATAATTTGACCCATTCGCCAATCAGTCCCATCAAGCAGGAGGATGATGTGTCATGCATGTCATGAGTCGAAACGAACCACCGGTATGCGAAAAAAGCGCGCGTTGGCCTGAGGTCAGATTCGTCCTTTGTCGCGTCTCGGGATGACAGCGGTTACATCCGGAGAATGCCGTTGGTGCGATCGTGTTCGCCTGTTCGCCTAACGCCTCCACGGAGTGCGATCCCCGACACGACTCGGACACGATCCGCGGTCACCGCATCGTCCGTGGCTTTCCGTTTTCCACTGATTGACCCCCGTTGTTTTCCTTTGATTGATTCTGTTGGTCCAACCTGCCTGCCTCTGGAATGTGCTCGATAGGGCAGGTCGCTTCCGAGGAGCTACTCGAGACCCAAGAAGACCGGATCCAACTGTTCCGAACATACGCCTCGTGACGAGATGAGTCACCAGCAGAAGAAGTGAAGAAAGATGGTCCATACCAGTACGCCGCTGTCGTAAACTTGCGCATGCGCCCATTCTCTTGGTGATGTAATCCACCCCGACCGTACCTGTCTTACATTCTACAGACACCGTCGACCAAACTTAGGATTAAGATTAATATGATGATTAATATGCCAGTGATTGGCTGTGCGCGTCTCTTCACAACCATATACTCAGCCATCATCACTATGCCCTTCGATTGGAGCTCCCAATGCATGAACAAGGTTTCAGTGCTCCCCTGGATGAGCCATCTTTCTGGCGGCGCCGACCAGCCATCAATGATTCCTCGCTCGCGTTTGGGCGCTTGGACAGGCCGGAGACTCCGCACTGCCGTATTTACATGTGCTTCCGATAAGCTCCAGGTTCCACTGCCTTTTTTTGGGAGGGATACTTAACGTGTGGGGACCTTTCGATATGCTCTCCCCTCCCTCCGGAACGCCTTCTCAACTGTCACAATGTCTGGTCCTCCTCGAGCATTCTCAGGTGACTTGTCATGGAACATGGCGGCCCTCGTTTCGTCATGGGTTGTTGGTCCTCTGTACGGTGCGTTCTAAACTCCCGCATCCTCAATAACGAAGCTGAAGACCGGATACATCGCCTTTTATGGGCAGGGATCAAGTACGTCGCACTTTCCTTTCTTTTCCTTTCTTTTCAATCCAGCCTGTTGACGTGCACCGAAATTTACAGCATCTGCGTCTTTATCTTATGTGCCCACGTGTTGAACATGAAGGGATTGAAGGGGGCAAATCTGTCAGTTGGTCCTTCCGATATCATCGGTCCTCAGGCTCTCGATTACTCATATCAATTCGCAGGATGATGCTCATCGTGGCCTGTGTCCAATTCGCACTTTCCACAGGGCATGTCGTCACCTTGCTCGTCCAGTTAATCAGAGGTTTCGTCGATGTACCGGTGACGTCTAGCGGATCCTCGGGCTCATTGCTGTACTTGCTCGATCAGACAACGCCGGAGCATATAGCGCAAGAGGTCTTCTACATCACGAATGTACGTACCCACCTTGAAACCCTTGGCACAGCGTACTGACACCGTCTCGTCATCGTCATCACGTATCAGAGTCTCGTTGGGGATGCCATCCTAGTACGTCTTTCTCATTCGCTGTGAATCGTCCCTTGCGCACCGCATACTCACCTCATCGCCAGATTTGGCGCCTATGGGTAATTTGGGGTCGCAACCTCTCACTCTGCATCCCATTCGTACGTCTTATTCTTGAACAGACTTTTAACTACACTCTCACAATGGGGTTTCTATCCTTTTCCTTAGGTCGTGCTCTGCGTTGCAACAGGAGGTGAACCTCGGAGTCCCCTTGCCGCCCTCGTCTAAAACGTCTCACACATTTTTTTGTCTACCAGTCACCGGATACACCGCCCTCGTCAATCTCTCCCGCCTTTCCCCGACCGACACCGTCTTCCTTCCGCGCGTTCACAACTGGCTGCTCGCGACATGGTCGCTCTCGATAGCGACGCAGTTCGGCGCAACGGTCCTGATCGGATATCGGTTCTGGAAGACCATCCGATGGACGTCGAAGGGGATACGCGCATCCCGCCTCTCCGTCCTCTGGATCGTCGTCGAATCGGGCGCGCTCTACAGCGTCACGACCATCTTCTTGCTCGGCTTTTCGTCGACGAACACAGGGGCGATATTCGCCGCCTCCCTCGGCCAGATCAGTGTGCGTTTTCTCCCCTAATGGTTCAAGTTCGAGATGGTTTCTATGGTGCTGATGAGATTCGACGTAGGCGCTGGGCCCGACACTGATTATTGTCCGGGCCGGGCTGAAGGACTCGAGTAAGTCCTCGTCGTTCACCCCTATGAAGGGATCCATCAACAATCCACCCTCCCGGAGTAACCCTGAAGATAATATGGAATTTGGATCACGGTCGGATGATACGATGATGGTGCACGTTCGAAAGGCGACCGAGGTTCGCCTCGATGAGCTAGTGCGGGTGAGTGTGGCGGTTTTTATTTTTATTTTTCGACGAACTTTGATTGAACTTTGATGCGCTCCCCCGTAGCGCGACGATGGCGGACTTGTATCTGACGAGACGAGCGGGTCGCCGAAATCACGAGAGTACGCCTCGGACTATTCAGAGCCATGAGATGCAGCATTATACCTGTCATTCTTGCCCCAGCGTGATTTATCTGCATCGATTTCTTGTAATATACAACCCACGGGCAATGGGTAGGTTTGAGAATTGCGGGTAAAGCCTTCTCGGACGGCACAAGAGGGTATCTGCGTGATCTTGCGACCCATGAGTCGAGTACAACAGAAGGATTATGATACGGCTATCGGCCTTGGGTGTTGGTTGTCCTCAATCCTTTTTGTATCCTCGCTATTTCTAAAGGGTACTGTCACAACAATGCGTAGATCCGAATCGGTCGGATGGTCGATGGCTGAAGACAGTGCGTTGGTACATCTTTCGTCAGTCCCGTTTGTAATTTCTTTCGTATCATCATGATATGTTCATATTAAGCGGGATTCAGGGGGAGCACCGACCGAAGTGACGAGAATTTTTGATTCATAGATGCATTGCAGGGGGCTCGTTTGAAAAAGCCCTGAGGACGGATTCACGGACTGGAGTAGTGATCTGAGAGTACGGTGAGCTGTTCACGCGGACGTGCCAGTGGAGTTTATCCGTCTTTACTTGCGACTTGGAATGAATGTGCGCTCTGCGGCCCTTGCGATCTGTCACGCAGCTATATGCTTTCAATGTATTTACACGTCCACCTACCTTGTTCTGACGAGATCACCTCCTTCTAGTGGCCTTTATTCTCCTTTTCTCTACTCCGTAAGATGGATATAACGATAACGGTAATTGCAGGGTGACTTGAAGTCGTTCCATATACGGGTTTCCCGTTTCCATTGAGGCTCTTCAATGTCGATGAATATATCATCCCGGTAGTAGGGGTGAGAGCAAAGCGTCATTCTTCTCTACTCCCTCCCCCTAGCTTTAGTATATAGGGCCTGTAAAGACAGACGACTCGGAACGAGCCTGTTGACTAACTGATCTCTGGTTATAACACCGGGAGATCTGCAATACGAAGTGGGAATTGAGGTAAAGGGACTCCGAGTGTGTGTTTTGGCTGAGCCAGCGTGAGGGCTTCAAGTGGCATGAGAGGGGTTTCTCGAGGGGGAACCACCGGCAGGCCCTTTTTAAAGTCGTTACAAGTACGTATGTGATCAGCAGTATCAAGAAGTTGAGTCATAAAATACAATACCGAGACATGAAAATAAAAGTAGAGCATAACGCGTGAAGCATGATGGCGGCGCACGGGCACGCATGCCATGATGCTTAACGGTATGTTGAGAACGAACGAGACTGGACTTCAACTCACTGGAGGACCGAGAGGTGGCCAAATACGGAACCAAACACGCCACTTGACTCGTAAAGGACACCAAACAGGGCAAAGCCTAAGAGTACGTAACCCCGTTTATGCGGGAAATTTTACGAGTCGCCTCAGCGATCTCGAGTCGAGCGAGGTTCGATTCGCGCCCCGTAGCCTCGACATTATATTGGCAGATCCAAAAAGGACCTCTGAGGGGCACGCATAGGCTCCGCGCGGATCCGCGCCCTAATATCATCGCATACTCGTGCTGACTCAAGCAAGCACCTCTGGGGGCACTGCTCGCGTTGCTCGGCATTGTATCATGAATTCTTCTTCGTTTGCTTTCTTCTTGTTTATAAAAAAACCCCTAAAAGCACAACTTGTCATGCCTGTTTGTGAAAACAGCTTCGTGTCCTATCATTCTCTCCTCCGCTGCTCGCATGGCGGCCAGTGCCCTCCTCTCGGGCCTCACGCAACAAGTCCGCCTTCACACCCGACGCCACCCGCTCGTAACCTTCTCATCGAGGCACAGCTGCAAGGCCATGGATATGCTGCTTGCTCATCCCCAAGTACAGCGTGCGGTTGACTCGAAGGGCCTGGCGGCAGCACATCGAGGCGTGGGCGACTGCATCACCGAGCAGCGCAGTGCACGGGCTGGAGGCGCGCAGTCGAGGGTTCCCGGGTGCCGAATGGGGCGCGGGAGGGACACCTTCGCGGAGGGGTGAGGAAGCCGAGAGAAGGTGTTGTTAGGGGGATGCACGCCGGAGTGTGCGGTGAACCGGCAGAAGAACTGAAGAGGACGGATGCTATCAGAAACGTTACGGGTCATATAATGTGTCCGAGTTCCCTTGACCGCCATGCATTCCGACTAAACCTCTCACTCAGCGCCCAGTGCTCATGGCCAGACACCTGACAGCAGCCATCAATCGGTTCGGATTCTGAACGGCCTGAGCCCCGTCTATAAGAGACCCATGTCCGGATCTTAAATGGCCTGAACCCCAGCCCTCGTCTGTAAGAAAGACCCATCCCCGTCCCTTGGTTTCATGTCTTCTTTCGAACATTTAACGACTTCCCCTTCAAACCTCCAACTAATCATCAATGCTTTGGGTGACTATGCAAACCTGACCGGGATAGACCTCTCGAAGAATCCCTTCGCCGAGAAGTTCCAACTCTCCACCGCTTCCGATTCCATCCTTGAACTACTTCGAGAGCGAGAAACCGCTTTTAAAGAATACCGTGATGGAAATAGGAAACTGATGAACACTCTCAACCCAGCAGTGCGGGTCCTTCATGCCTTCTCTAGCATTCTGAACGGGGCGGTTGGCCTGGTGAGCCAAGCATGCCTCATCCCCTCACCTCTCTCTCTAAATGTTTTGATTAATCTCCGTACCGCGACAAGGGCGGATTTGTATCCGACGAGACGAGCGGGTCTGCCGAAATCATGAGAGTATGTCTCGAACTATTCAGAGTCACGAGATGCACTATCATACCTGTCACTGTTACCCCAGCATAATTTATCTGCATCGATTTTCCTGTACTGTATTCGCACTATATAACCCACGATCAATGGGTGGGTTTGAGAATTGCGGGTGGCAAAGCTTCTCGGACGGCACAAGAAGGTATCTGCATAATCTTGCGACCCATGAGTCGAGTCGAGTACAAAGAAGGATTATGATGCGCCGCCCGGCCTATCGGCCTCGAGTGTTTATTGTCCTCAATCCTTTTGCGTGCTCTATTTTCAAGGGGTACGATCATAACAGCTTGAAGGCGTAGATCCGAATTGGTCGGACGGCTGAAGATCCTGCGCTGGTATATCCGTCCCTTCTCTAGGCCAGTATGACTGCTGCCCTTTCATCAGTCCCGTTTATTTTTATTTTTTGCGTATTGTATGTTCAAGTTAAGGGAGGTTGGCCGAAGTGACGAGAACTTGTGATTTGTAGATGCATTGCAGGAGGCTGGTTCGAGTAAGCTCCGAGGACAAATTTACGGACTCGGATAGTGACCCAACGGTGGGCTGTTCAGTGGAGTTTATGAACGATATCTTGACTTGGGACTTGGATGTTCAAATTCGCTCTGCGCGGCCCTTGCGACCTGTCTCGTAGCTATGTGCTTTCAATGTACTTACATGTCCACTTACCTCTTGGTATACCAATTAATATACGGACCTTGATACGGACGATCTTGACTCGGCTCAGCTGGGAGACAGTGGGGGTTACATTTACAAAAGAATTTGACCATTCACCATCAGTTCCATCAAGCAAGGGATGATGCATGTCATGAGTTGAAACGAACCAGCCTCAGTTACCAGGAGTGAAAAAAGCGCGCGTTGGCCTGAGGTCAGATTCGTCCTTCAATTTGTACAACCGTGCGCGTTCGTTTGTGCGGTTACATCCGGGGAATGCCGTTGGTGGGACCTCGATCGTGTTCGCTTAATCGCAGAGTGCGATTCCCGATCCGATCCGATCCGCGGTCACCGCATCGCCCGTGGCTTTCCATTTTCCGTTGATTGACACCCATTGTTTTACTTTGATTGACTGTGTTGGTCCAACCTGCCTAGCTCCGGCATTGTGGTTGATAGGGCAGGTGGCTTTTCCAGGGAGCTACTCGAGTTCGAGACTCGAGAAGGCCAGATCCAACTGTTCCGAACATACGCCTCGTGACGAGATGAGTACGATGAGTCGCCGTCACCAGCAGAAGAATGGTCCTTACCAGTACGCCGCTGTCGTAAACTTGCGCATGCGCCCATTTTCTTGGCAATGTAATCCACCCCGCCCGTACCTGTCTTGCATGTTACAGACACCGTCGACAAAACCTGTGTCCTTCGATTGGAGCTCCCAATGCATGAACAAGGTTTCAGTGCTCCCCTGATGGGCGATCTTCTGGTGGCGCAGGCCAGCCATCAATTAATGATCCCTCGCTCGCGTTTGGTGCTTGGACAGGCCGGAGTGTCCGCACTACCGTATTTACATGTGCTTCTGATAAGCTCCAGGCCCGACTGCCTTTTTGCGAGGGATACTTAACGTGTGGGACCTTTCGATGTGCCCTCCAGTCCCACCGGTCCGCCTTCTCAACTGTCACAATGTCTGGTCCTCCTCCAGCATTCTCGGGTGACTTGTCATGGAACATGGCGGCCTTGGTTTCGACCTGGGTTGTTGGTCCTCTGTACGGTGCGTTTTAAACTCCCGCATTCCCAATAAAGAACTGAAGACCGGATACATCGACTTTTATGAGCAGGAATCAAGTATGTCGTACTTTCCTTTCCTTTCTTTCTTTTCAATCCAACCTGTTGACGTACACCGAAATTTACAGCATCTGCGTCTTTATCTTATGTGTCTACGTATTGAACATGAAGGGATTGAAGGGGGTAAATCTGTCAGTTGGTCCTTCCGAGGTCATCGGTCTTCTCGATTACTCACATCGATGCCCAGGATGATGCTCATCGTGGCCTGTGTCCAATTCGCACTTTCCACAGGGCATGTCATCACTATGCTCATCCAGTTAATCAGAGGTTTCGTCGATGTACCGGTGACGTCTAGCGGATCCTCGGGCTCATTGCTGTACTTGCTCGATCAGACAACGCCGGAGCATATAGCGCCACCGATCTTCTACATCACGAATGTACGTAGCCACTTTGAACCCCTTGGCACAGCGTAGTGACACCGTCTCGTCGTCACCATAACATATCAGAGTCTCGTTGGGGATGCCATCCTAGTACGCCTTTCTCTCTCACTGTGAATCGTCCTTGCGTACTGCATACTCACCTCGTTGCCAGATTTGGCGCCTATGGGTAATTTGGGGTCGCAACCTCTCACTCTGCATCCCATTCGTACGTTTTATTCTCCAACAGACTTTTTAAATACACTTACATGGGGATTTCCATCCTTTTCCTTAGGTCGTGCTCTGCATTGCGTCAGGAGGTAAATCTCGGAGTCCCTTGCCGCCCTCGTCTAAAAGGTCTCACAATCCTTTTCTACCAGTCACCGGATACACCGCCCTCGTCAATCTCTCGCGCATTTCCCCGACCGACACTGGCACCGTCTTCCTTCCACGTGTTCACAACTTGCTGCTCGCGACATGGACGCTCTCGGTGGCGACGCAGTTCGGCGCAACGGTCCTGATCGGATATCGGATCTGGAGGGCCATCCGATGGAGCTCGAAAGGGATACGTGCATCCCGTCTCTCCGTCCTCTGGATCGTCGTCGAATCGGGCGCGCTCTACAGCGTCACGACCATCTTCTTGCTCGGCTTTTCGTCGACGAACACGGGGGCGATATTCGCCAATTCCCTCGGCCAGATCAGTGTTGCGTTTTCTCCCCCAATGCTCAAGGTGGTTTATGATGCTCATGAGATTCGACATAGGCGCTGGGCCCAACACTCATTATTGTCCGGGCCGGGCTGAAGGGGTCCTCGTCGTTCACCCCTGTGAAGGGATCCGTCAACAATCTACCCTCCCGGAGTAAACCTGAAGATATAGAATCTGGATCTCGATCGGATGATACGATGATGGTGCACGTCCGAAAGGCGACCCAGGTTCGCCTCGATGATCTAGTGCGGGTGAGTGTGGCGATGTTTTTTTTCGACGAACTTTGATTGAACTTTGATGCGCCCCTCCGTAGCGCGACGATGGCGGATTTGTATCCGACGAGACGAGCGGGTCGCCGAAATCACGAGCGTATGCCTCTGACTATTCAGAGCTATGAGATGCAGCATCATACTTGTCGCTCTTGTCCCAGTTTAATTTATCTGTATCGATTTCTTGTAGTGTATTCGCACTATACAACCCACGGCCCATGGGTAGGTTTGAGAATTGCGGGTGGTAAAGCCTTCTCGGACGGCACAAGAGGTATCTGCATGATTTTGCGACCCATGAGTCGAGTACAACAGAAGGATTATGATACGGCTGTCGGGCCTCGGGTGTTGTCCTTAATCCTTTTTGTATCCTCGCTATTTCGACTTAAGGGGTACTGTCATGATAACAAGGCGTAGATCCGAATCGGTCGGCCAATGGCTGATGATAGTGCGTTGGTACATCTTTCGTCAGTCCTGTTTGTAATTTCTTGCGTATGTACGTTCAGGTTAAGCGGAAGTCAGGAGGAGCACTGGCTGAAGTGACGAGAATTTTGATTTATAGATACATTGCAGGGGCTCGTTTGAACAAGCCCTGGCCTGAGGGCGGATTGACGGACTCGGAAAGTGGTCTGAGAGTACGGTGAGCTGTCACGCCGACGTGCCAGTGGTGTTTATGAACGATATCATATCTTCACTAGCGACTCAGAATTGAATGAACGTGTGCTCCGAGTCTGCGGCCCTTGCGTCCTGTCACGCAGCTAAGTTATATGCTTTCAACTGAATGTGCTTACATGTCCACTTACCTTGTTCTGACGGGACCCCCCCTCTAGAGTCCTTTAACTGCTGCTCCGTAAGACGGGCGTAAATGGTAACTTAAGGGCACTGGCAGGGTGACTTGATGTTGTGTCTTTTTTTTTCACGCGGCACTCCGGTCCGGTATTGGACTTTCGTATTCATTACGCACGCTTGCAGATGCCAGATTTTTGAACACTGCTCGCCTACCCTCCCTCATGCATGCATGCCTCCATGCCTCATGCTCATGCATCATGTTTATGCCGTCAGAAAAGCTACAGGTCACATATCCGAGTCAGTTCCGCGTCCCTGTGGCTGCTATGCTTTCCGATAATATGTGCAAGCGACGGACCCCTCGTGCTCAGGACATGACATGCATCACATCCCAGCGCACAGTGCCCATGCACTCATGGCCAGACATTTGACAGCGGCCATTAATAGGTTCGGATCCTGAACTGCTTGAACCCCAGCCCTCGTCTATGTATAAGAAGGATTCATGTTCGGATCCTGAATGGCCTAAACCCCAGCCCTCGTCTATCAGAAGGCCCATCCCTCGTCCCTTGCATTGATGTCTTCCATTGAACATCCAACGACCCCCCTTCTAACCTCCAACCAATCCTCAATGCCTTGGATAACTATGCGAACCTAACCGGGATAGACCTCTCGAAGAATCCCTTCGCCGAGAAGTTCCAACTTTCCAACTCTCCGGATTCCATCCTTGAACTACTTCGGGAGCGAGAAAGCGCTTTTAAGGAATATCGCGATGGAAATAGGAGACTGATAAACTCTCTCAGCCCAGCAGTGCAGGTCCTTCATACCTTCTCTGGCATTCTGAACGAGGCGGTTGACTTTGTGAGCCATGCATGCTCGTTCCCTACCACATGTGCTTCTCTGAATGTTTGGTTAATCTTCGCCAGGTTCCCTTCCCGCCAGCGAAAGCTGTCATCGTTGGCATTGACGTCCTCCTGGCTGTATGTCCCTCCGACGCTTCCTTTCACCAACCCCCCTCATGTATGGATATGATACTAGGCGGCCAGTGGCGTCACTTCGAGCTATGATGCTCTCCTAGAACTCTTTGAATGCTTTGGGAATTTCCTCAAGCGCGTCGATATTTGTACTAAGATTCCTGTCACCCCAACAATGACGGACATCATCGTGCAAATAATGGTCGAGTTGCTTTCAGTGCTTGCCATTGCAACAAAGCAAATCAGACAGGGACGATTCAGTAAGTGCGTCATCGTGTAGAAATTTCCCGTGGCTGAATTTGTCACAGAGAAATTTGCAAAGAAGCTGTTGGGAGGCAGCGAGGTTGAGGGCGTGCTGCACAGGTTGGATCGATTGACACAGGACGAGGCTCGGATGACTGTCGTGCAGACCCTGGGTGTGGTCCATGGTCTTGTGAATAATATGCGAGCAGTTCTGGAATGTGCGTAACGCCTATGTGATCGGTGACTGGCAATCGTTTAAGCACCCGTTCCGTTAGGTGAGGCATCGGGAGACGGCATTCGACAGACCTTGGGTATGTGCACGAAGCATGTATTGCTCCTACGCGTGCTCACTTGAGGTCGTAGTTACCCTTCACCGAATGGTAAATGACACGAATAAGATGAAACGTTTGTTATTTCCATATTTCATCTTTTCTACTCTGAGACCAATCCTTTGTCGCAGGTAACCAGCTGCAGAAGGATGTTCAACATTGGCTCTCTCCTCCCGACCCTTCAACGAACCACGACTTCGTCTTGGAAGCACGTCATGAGGGAACTGCAAGTTGGTTATTTGAGAGCAAGGTGTTGGCAGATTGGAAAGCGAAGGGATCGCTCTTGTGGATCCATGGAAAACGTATGTTTCCCCAACTGAAAGCGGCACAACTGGAACTGATGACTTGTTGGTCATTTAGCTGGTTCGGGGAAAAGCACATTACTGTACGTAGTGCTTCAATGTCTGTGTTCGAGGTTATTTATACTACCGTCTAGCTCCTCAATCATCGAAGACATCGAAGGCATGCGTTCAGCTGGACTGGCAACGATGGCCTACTACTACCTCGACTTTCGAGATGTAAAGAAACAAACCCGGAATGGCCTCCTCTCTTCTCTCCTCTCCCAATTATCGGCCGAATCGGAGTCTTTCTATGAGATCCTTTCTCAGTTATATTCAAAGAATGCTGAAGGCATGCGGAAACCGACGAGTATCGCGCTCACAAAGTGTTTGAAGGACATGCTGAGCTCGCCAAGACATGGCCAGTTTTATCTGATTGTTGACGCCCTCGACGAATGCCCCAACGTCTCGGGGACGCCATCTCCCGCGAACAGGTCCTGAAGCTAGTCGAAGAACTTGTTGCTTTGACCTTCCTAATGTGCGTCTATGTGTGGCTAGCCGTCCGGAGGCGGACATCCGACGGGTCCTGGAACCTTTGACGTCTTCCCAAATATCTCTTCATGACGAGACAGGACAGAAGGCGGATATAATGGAGTATATCAAGTCTGTTGTGCGTTCGGACAAGAATATGCAGAAATGGGGAGAGGAGGACCGGCAACTCGTCATCGATGCCTTGTCTGGCAGGATGGATGGCACGTATGTCATCTCATACCTCACTTTTCCCAGCTCAAGGAAGCTCATGTAATCACGTAGGTTTCGATGGGTTGTCTGCCAGATTGACAGGCTCCATCGCGCCTTTCCCGCAAGTCTTCGGAGTACATTAGCCAACCTGCCAGAGAGCCTGGATGAAACATACGAGCAGACGTTATCAGGAATCGATGAAGAGAAACGAAAATATGTTCAGCGTCTATTCCAATGCCTGATGGCATCCATCCGTCCTCTTCGCGTCGAAGAACTCGCTGCAATTTTGGCGGTTCAATTCGATGTGACCGCCCCCCCTACATATAACCCTAACTGGAAACCAGCAGATGCAAGAGACGCGGTGTTGTCTGCATGTTCTAGTCTCATCTCCATCGTCAATCACGCCGGCTTGCAAATCATTCAGTTTTCCCATTTCTCTGTCAAAGAGTTCTTGACATCGGAGCGACTGGCAGCAGCCGAAGAGCACCTTTCGTGCTATCATATTCTCCCCAAACCCGCACATACGATCCTCGCACGCGCTAGCCTCAGTGTCCTCCTCCAACTCGATGACAAAGTCGACAGAAATACCATATCTCGCTTTCCTCTCGCGCAGTACGCCGCTCGGTACTGGGTCGATCATGCCCAGTTTGGGGACGTCTCATCGCACATACAGGATGTCATGGAGCGTCTGTTCGATCCGGCCAAACCACATTTTGCTGCATGGGTCTGGCTATACGACATAGACCACCATTTGGCAAAACCCATGCAGCGTATATGCCCGACGGAGCCCGAAGCGGTTCCTCTGTATTATGCATCATTGTGCGGTTTTCGTGATCTCGTAGAGCACTTGCTCGTTTCCCGTTCATCGGATGTCAATTGCCGTGGCGGTTCTCACGCGACCCCGTTGCACGCGGCCTCATTCGAGGGACATTTAGAAGTTGTAGCTACTCCTGAAAAAAGGTGCCGATCCAAACACTCGGGATTATTCGGGCAGAGTTCCACTTCACAAGGTAGCACAAGCTGGACATCTAGTCATCAGGGAATCATCACTCGAGGCCGCGAGGCTCCTTATCAAATCTGGCGCAACTGCAAATATCACCGATGAGCAAGACCGTACACCATTACACATTGCAGCGAGAAATGGGCATCGTGACATTGCGGAACTGTTCTTGAATCCGGTGCGCGTACGGACTCGCGGACTGCGATGCAAGAGACACCATTAAAGCTGGCCTGTGAAAATGGGAAGTTGATGTTGCACTCTTTCTTCTAGATCGTGGCTCGGACATGAATGCCATGGATGACGATGACTGGACCCCATTCCACTCCGCGTCGCGATATGGACACGTCGACATCGTTCATCTACTGATTGACCGCGGTGCTGACGTAAACGGACCCCTACCGAATCACTGTACCCCGCTGCATCTCGCATCTGCCAATGGACACCTCGAAGTCGCAAAGTTACTCATCGAGCATGGTGCAACTATTGACAGCAGGAGTGACGATGGGGAGACCCCGCTATCCCAAGCAGCAAAGAACGGACACCTCGACATTGCACACCTTCTAGTCGAGCATGGTGCAGCCATCTCTTCTCGGGACCGCACACGTCGGATTCCGCTCCACATGGCATCGCAATTTGGGCATCTCCATGTCGTCAAGTTCTTGCTGGAGTGTGGCTGCGATATCGATATTCGGACTGGACACAAAGATACGCCGCTAAACCTAGCATCTGACAGTGGAAAGCTCGAGGTCGTACGCTTCCTAATTGCGCAAGGTGCAAAAATCCACGCTAGGAACAAATTGAGCTGGGTTCCATTGCACGCCGCATCACACAATGGGCACTTCGATGTTGTCCAATTCTTGATCGACTCCGGCACGGACGTCGATATTCGGAGTGGCTCCCAAAGTACCCCGTTGGCCTTGGCGTCGAGCGAGGGGCAAGTCGAGGTGTCGCGTTTCCTCATCGAGAGAGGTGCTGACATCAATGCGGGGGACAACCAAGGCTGGGCTCCGTTACACCTCGCGTCGCAATACGGACATTTCGATATAGTTCAACTCTTGCTGGACTCTGGAGTTGATGTGAACGTCCAGGTAGAAGGTCTTCGGGCGCCATTACATCTATCCTTGACCCAGGGTCACCTCGAGATTACCCGGTTGTTGATCCAGCATGGCGCGGAGGTCGATGTTTTGATTGACGGGCAACAAACTCCACTTTACCAAGCAGCAGACAACGGGGAGGTCGAGATCGTTCGTTTCCTAATCGATCACGGAGCGAATGTACATGCCACGGACAGCCAAGGCTACACTCCATTACACGCAGCATCGCTAAGCGGGCACTTGGCAGTTGTCAAGTTGCTTCTCGGGCGGGGCGCTGATCTCGAGGTGCTGAATGACGAAGGCAAGACTGCAGCAGCTTTGACGTTTGAGGTCGTACAGTTCCTTGCAGAGTACCAGACGGACGCAACTGTTCGAAACAAAGTACTATCGAATGCACTGGACACCACTCAGCACAGCGCCAATGCTTCGATACATACTGCATCTGAGGAAGGGAGAATTGACGTCGTGAAATTCTTCCTCGATCATGGCGTAGATATCGACGCCAAAAATGAAACGGACCAGACCCCACTAAATCGTGCCGCTGCCAAGGGACAACTCGACGTCGTGCGCTTCCTGATTGAACAAGGCGCGGACGTGGACAAATATGATTGGCTGGGATGGACCCCGCTGCACTGCGCGTCACGGTACGGACACCCCAAAGTCTCGCGGGTGCTAATCGAGCATGGCGCAAACGTGAACAGAAGAACGGCGGACGGCTGGACTTCGATTCTCCTCTCAGCAGGGTATGGATATACAGAGATTGTGCGACTGCTACTTGAACGTGGCGCGGACATATATGTGATGAGGGAGGACGGGGAAACTCCTTACCAACTGTCTCTGAGACGAGGAGATCGAGAGACTGTAGACTTGCTCCGAGAGTATGACACGCGCGGGGGATAATGTAAGGTTCGCTGGCATCGTGATGCGACTGATCCAATGTCTAAACTAACGCCGCCGTTTTAGTCTTTTCGACGCTTTTAGCCTTACCGACAACACAACTTGAAGGCAATCTTTTTCCCTGTTTTCACCACGGCAAGGGCACACTTCTGTAGTCCGGGTTACTGTACCATTCAGAGTTAATAAAGTGTGTGTGGAACAGTTCGTTGATGATTGGTTTGAAGATCGTGATATTTACAAGGGACACGGCAAGTGGCTTGGATCTGAGATAAAGCCTGTCGGAGTCCCTAGATCCCAATGGGACACGGCGTGGTGAGGAGGCCAAGAGATAAATGTTAAAGTCCATGAACCACGCAGAGGAATACTGCCCGTTTCAGTGTGGTCGATCTTTGTACACGAAGGTATAGCCAGCGTCGGGTGGAACTTGGGTTTAGCAGAATCAGTGGCAAGGGAGGAAGGAATCTGTGATGTTACTTTCGAAACACATGAATTGGGGCGTTATGGGGGGGTTCTAGACATGGGTGCGTTGCTGGTCCTGTCGGTGTCGGTGTCGGGGAGCGTGACAAGGCGGTGTAGATGCGAGTTGGTTAGTGATCGAGCCAAGGGAAAGTGTGGACTGATTGGATAAGAGGGGAGAGGGGGAGAACCGGGAATGAGGCCTACGAGGAAGTGGAAGCGGGACGCGAGACAAGACGAGACGAGACAGAAGGAAGGAAAGCGCAAGGCGGCGCGGCACACGAGAAGGGGGAACACGGACAGACACTGGATTCAATCGATAGATAGGTAGATGGGTAGGTCGCGAGTAGCAAGCCTTTTGTTTATATACAAAGAGGCTGTAGCAAGAGGAAGAGAAGGCATAGGAAGAAAGAAGTACCGAAGGCCCAGGCCAGTCAGTGGCGTCGTGCCCGCGACGGGGGCAGTTGACGGTGTCTAAAATTTGCTCAGGGGGGCGAAGGCGGTCTGGCCGCGTATGTGATGTCGCTGTCGGGTGGCGGTGTCGTCGCGCTGGTGGATCGAGACCGCAGGGTTGAACACTGAAAGGGTGAGTCTGACCCGGGCCTGGCGTTGGTGCACAGGGCGCTTCGACGCGACTGATCGGCACCAACGCATGCACGCACCTTGCAGCGGTTCGAGTTAGAGTCAGGTGTGGTGGGCAGTTGGTGGGCTCGCGCGCCACGGCCATGTTGTACTTTACCGGTTGTTGATATGAATAAACAAACCGGAAAAATTCGCAGGCACTCGTCAGGCTTAACTCAGGTGGTACTCCGGTCCGGTACTGCTGTTTCGCTCGGCCACATCACACTTACACTTACACAGTTACACTTTCATATTCGCTTTCCCCTTGTTTCTGAAAAACCCCTAAAAACATACATAATTACGCTTGCAGTAATGCCCGTTTTTCAACAGCTTCGTGTCCTATCATTCTCTCTTCCACTGCTCGCCTGCCAAGTCCCGCGCTCACCTTTACACCCGACGCTGCCCGCTTGTCCTTCTCATAACGTGCCTTCTGTATGACACAGATGCAAGGCGACGAACATGCTGCTCTCACCCCTCTCCAAAGTACGGCGCACGGTCGACTCGAAGGGCTTGGAGATAGCGCACCAAAGCATGGTCAACTACACCATGGATCGGCGCACCGCACGGGGTGCGGCACACGCGAGACGAAGCTCGTAGGGAAACCTGAATCGAAGAGTGCCGCGGGCGAGGCTATGCATGAGGAGTGTTGCCGAGAATTCCGGTGTGCTGAATGAGCGCGCCGCGCGGGAGGCCCACATTCGCGGAGGGGTGGGGAAACCGAGAGAAGGGCGTCGTTAGGGAAGTTCGCTAGGGATGCACACCGGAGTGTGCGGTGAATCGGCAGAAGCATCGAAGAGGGGGATGCCGTCAGAAAATACAGGTCACAAATCCGAGTCAGTTCCGTGTCCCTGTGCCTGCTACGCTTTTTGATAACTTATGTGCAAGCGCTGGACCACTCAGGACCACTCAGGTGCTTAGGACATGACATCCCAGCGCCCAGTGCTCATGGCCAGACATTTGACAGCGGCCATCTATCGGTTCGGAACCTGAACGGCCTGAATTCCGGCCCTCGTCTAAAGTACTGTATAAGAAGGATCCATGTCTGGATCCTGAACGGCCTAAACCCACCCCAGCCCTCGTCTATCACAAGGCCCACCCCACCGCCCCTTGCCTTCATGTCTTCCATCGCACATTCAACGTCCTCTCCTTCTAACCTCCAACCAATCCTCAATGCCTTGGGTGACTATGCGAACCTAACCGGGATTGACCTTTCGAAGAATCCCTTCGCCGAGAAGCTCCAGCTTTCCACCTCTCCCGAATCCATCCTTGAACTACTTCGAGAGCGAGAAAATGCTTTTAAAGAATATCGCGATGGAAATAGGAGACTGATAAACACTCTCAGTCCAGCAGTGCAGGTCCTTCATGCCTTCTCTGGCATTCTGAACGAGGCGGTTGACTTCGTGAGCCATGAATGCCTCGTTCCCTCACGTGCTCCTCTGAATGTTTGATTAATCTTCTCCAGGTTCCCTTCCCACCAGCGAAAGCCATCTTCGTTGGCATTGACGTTCTCCTTGCTGTATGTCCCTCCAACACTTACCTTCATCACATCCCTCGTCATTAACGGGTGTGATACTAGGCGGCGAGTGGCGTCACTTCGAGCTATGATGCTCTCCTAGAACTCTTTGAATGTTTTGCGAATTTCCTCAAGCGCCTCGATATCTATACGAAGATTCCTGCCACCCCGACAATGACGGACATCATCGTGCAAATAATGGTAGAATTGCTTTCAGTGCTTGCCCTTGCAACAAAGCAAATCAAACATGGACGATTCAGTAAGTGCGTCATCATCTAGACGCTCCCCGTGGCTGAATTTGTCACAGAGAAATTTGCAAAGAAGCTGTTGGGAGACAGCGAGGTTGAGGACGTGCTACACAGGTTGGACCGACTGACGCAGGACGAGGCTCGGATGGCTGTCGCACAGACCTTGGGTGTGGTCCATGGTCTTGTGAATAATATGAGAGTGGTTATGGAAGGTGCGTAACGCCTACGTGATTGGACTGCCAACCGTTCAAGCGCCCGTTCCGTTAGATGGCAAGGCATCGGGGGACGGCATTCGACAGACCTTGGGTATGTGCATCGCATGAAGTATCTATCGCTCCTGCCCGTGCTCACTTGAAGTTGTAGTCACCCTTCACCGGATGGTAAATGACATGAATAAGATGAAACGTTTGCTTATTTCCATATTTCATCTTTTCTACTCTGAGACCAATCCTCTGTCGCAGGTAACACGTTCCAGAGGGATGTTCAACATTGGCTCTCTCCTCCCGACACTGCAACGAACCACGACTTCGTCTGGGATGCACGTCATGACGGAACTGCGGGTTGGTTATTTGAGAGCAAGGTGTTGGCAGATTGGAAAGCGAAGGGATCACTCTTGTGGATCCATGGAAAACGTATGTTTCCCCAACTGAAAGCGGCACAGCTAGAACTGATGACTTGTTGGTCATTTAGCTGGTTCGGGGAAAAGCACATTACTGTACGTAGTGCTTCAATGTCTGTTTTCGAGGTTATTTATACTACCATCTAGTTCCTCAATCATCGAAGACGTCGAAGCCATGCGTTCAGCTGGACTGGCAACGATGGCCTACCACTACTTCGACTTCCGAGAAGTCGATAAACAAACTCGGAATGGCTTCCTCTCTTCTCTCCTCTCCCAATTATCGGCCGAATCAGATCCTTGCTATGAGGTCCTTTCCCGATTATACTCGAAGAATGCTGAAGGCACACGGAAACCGACGAGTATCGCGCTTACAAAATGTTTGAAGGAGATGCTGAGCTCGCCAAGACATGGCCAATTTTATCTGATTGTTGACGCTCTCGACGAATGCCCCAACACCTCAGGGACGCCATCTCCCCGCGAACAGGTCCTGAAGCTAGTCCAAGAACTCGTTGCGTTGAACCTCCCTAATTTGCGCCTATGTGTGGCTAGCCGCCCGGAGACGGATATTCGACGGGTCCTGGAACCTTTGACGTCTTTCCAAATATCTCTTCATGACGAGACCGGACAGAAGGCGGATATAATGGAGTATATCAAGTTTGCTGTGCGTTCGGACTGGAATATGCAAAAATGGAGCGAGGAGGATCAGCAACTCGTCATCGATGCCTTGTCTGAGAAAGCGGATGGCATGTACGTTGTCTCATACCTCGCTTTGCCCAGCTCAAGGAAGCTTATGTAATCACGTAGGTTTCGATGGGTTGTCTGCCAGATTGACAGGCTGCGTCGCGCGTTTCCCGCAAGTCTTCGGAGTACATTGGCCGACCTGCCAAAGAGCCTGGATGAAACATACGAGCGAACGTTGTCTGGGATCGATGAAGAGAAACGAAAATATGCTCAACGTCTATTCCAGTGCCTGATGGCTTCCATCCGTCCTCTTCGCGTTGAAGAACTTGCCGAAATTTTGGCGGTTCAATTCGACGTCACGGTGCCCCCAACATATAACCCAAACTGGAAACCAGCAGACGCAAGAGACGCGGTGTTGTCTGCATGTTCTAGTCTCATCTCTATCGTCAATCACGCCGGCTTGCAAGTCGCTCAGTTCTCCCATTTTTCTGTCAAAGAGTTCTTGACATCGGAACGACTGGCGGCAGCAAAAGAGCACCTTTCGTGCTATCACATGCTCCCCGAACCCTCACACACGACCCTCGCACAGGCTAGTCTCAGCGTCCTCCTCCAACTCGATGACAAAGTCGACAGAAACACCATATCTCACTTTCCTCTCGCGCAATATGCTGCTCGGTACTGGGTCGATCATGCTCAGTTTGGAAATGTTTCATCGCTCATAAAGGATGTCATGGAGCGTCTGTTCGATCCGGCCAAACCACATTTTGCGGCATGGGTCTGGCTATACGATATAGACCACCCCTGGGTAGAATCCATGCAGCAGATACGCCCGACAGAGCCTGAAGCGATGCCTCTGTATTATGCATCATTGTGCGGGTTTCATGGTCTCATAGAGCACTTGCTCGTTTCCCATTCATTGGATGTCGATCGCCGTGGCGGTTCTCATAACACCCCGTTGCACGCGGCCTCAGTCAAGGGACATTTAGAAGTTGCATTGCTGCTCCTTGAAAATGGTGCTGATCCAAGCTCTCGGAATTATTCGGGCAGGGCTCCGCTTCACAAGGTAGCACAAGCTAGTCCTCTAGTCACCAGGGAATCATTACTCGAGGTCGCGAGGCTCCTTATCAAATCTGGCACAAGTGTGGATATCGTCGACGAGGAAAACTATACTCCATTACACGTTGCAGCGAGAAATGGGCATCGTGACATTGTGGAACTGTTACTTGAATCTGGTGCGAGTATCGACCCGCGGAGTGCGGACCAAGAGACGCCACTGAGACTAGCCTGTAGTAACGGGAAGCTTGATGTTGCACTCTTTCTTCTAGATCGTGGCTCGGACATGAATTCCCGGGATAAGAATGACTGGACCCCATTCCAGTTGGCGTCGCGATGTGGACACGCCGACATCGTACATCTATTAATAGACCGCGGCGCTGACGTAAACATACCCCTACCAGATAACTGGACCCCGCTGCATCTCGCATCGGCTAATGGACACATCGAAGTTGCAAAGTCACTCATCCAGCGTGGTGCAACTATTGACAGCAGGAATGACGATAAGGAGACCCCGCTAGACCGGGCAGCAAAGGACGGACACCTCGACATCGCACGCCTTCTAGTCGAGCATGGTGCAGACATCTCTTCCCGGGACAACAAAGGTTGGACCCCGTTCCACACAGCATCAAAATTTGGGCATCTCCATGTCGTCAAGTTCCTTCTAGAGTGTGGCTGCGATGTCGATATTCGGAATGCAAACGATGAGACGTTGCTAGACCTAGCATCTAGCAGTGGAAAGCTCGAGGTCGTACGCTTCCTAATCGAGCGAGGTGCAAATATCCACGTTAGGGACAATCAAGGCTGGAATCCGTTGCACATTGCTTCACATAATGGGCATCTCGATGTCGTCCGACTTTTGATCGACTCCGGCACGGACGTCGATATTCGGAATGGTACTACTCAAAAGACCCCGTTGGCCTTGGCGGCGAGCAAGGGGAAAGTCGAGGTGTCGCGTTTCCTCATCGAGAGAGGTGCTGACATAAATGCGCGGGACAACCAATGCTGGGCTCCATTACACCTCGCGTCGCATGGCGGACATTTTGATATGGTTCAACTATTGCTAGATTCTGGAGTTGATGTGAATGTCCAGGAAGAAGACCTTTGGACGCCATTACATCTATCCTCGTCCAGAGGTCACCTCGAGATTACCCGGTTGTTGATCCAGCATGGCGCAACGGTCGATGTAGTGAATGACCGGCAAGAAACTCCACTTGACCGAGCAGCGGGCCACGGGAAGATCGAGATCGCTCGCCTTCTGATCGATCACGAAGCGAATGTACATGCCACGGATAGCGAAGGCCACACTCCGTTACACACAGCATCGCTAAGCGGGCACTTGGCAGTCGTCAAGTTATTTCTTAGGCGGGGCGCTGATCTCGAGGTGCTGAACAAGGAAAACAAGACGGCGGCAGATTTGGCGTCGATGAATGACCAAGCCGAGGTTGCACGGTTCCTGGCAGAGTACAAGATGGACGCAACTGTTCGAAACAATGTACTATCGAATACACTGGACACCACTCAGCACGGCACCGATGCTTCGATACATACTGCATCCGAGGAAGGGAACATTGACGTGGTCAAATTCTTGCTCGAACAGGGTGTTGACATCAGTGTGGGGAATGAGGAGGGCCAGACCCCACTGCATCTCGCCGCGACAACCACTGCATGCAAATAAGGGTTTTTCACTACGAAAAACTCTAATAAAACCCTGTGAAGTGTTAAACAATTTTCAGAGTTTGTCTCTTGGAAAAACTTTGAAAAAAAACTTTAACTAATTTTCAAGTAATATCATGCAAGCAGGTATGATGAAATAAACTTTAACTCTATTCTGAGTTTTTTCTGCCAAGTATTCTGACTGAACAAACAGTTAAACTCTTTATTTCGGTGTTTTCCAGACAAGAAAGAGTCCAGTTTTTCTGACACATAACATGGCAAGCTACCCAGAAAAACTGGACTCTTTCTTGTCTGGAAAACACCGAAATAAAGAGTTTAACTGTTTGTTCAGTCAGAATACTTGGCAGAAAAAACTCAGAATAGAGTTAAAGTTTATTTCATCATACCTGCTTGCATGATATTACTTGAAAATTAGTTAAAGTTTTTTTTCAAAGTTTTTCCGAGAGACAAACTCTGAAAATTGTTTAACACTTCACAGGGTTTTATTGGAGTTTTTCGTAGTGAAAAACCCTTATTTGCATGCAGTGAACAGGACAACTCGACATTGTACGCTTGCTGATTGAACGAGGCGCCGAAGTGGACTCACGTGATCCGAATGGGTGGACCCCGCTGCACCGCGCATCACGGGAGGGACACCTCGAAGTCTCGCGGGTGCTCATCGAGCATGGCGCAAACGTGAACGCAAGAAAGCAGAACAACTGGACTCCGATTCACCTCTCGGCAGGGAATGAATGTCCAGAGGTTGTGCGACTGCTACTCGAATCTGGCGCGGACATACATGCGATAAATGACGACGGGGAAACTCCCTACCAACTGTCTCTGAGACGAGGAGATCGAGAGACTGTAGACTTGCTCCGAGAGCATGGCACACGCGGGGGATGATGTAAGGTTCGCTGGCATCGTGATGCGACTATGATCCAATGCACAAAACTAACTTCGCCGTTTCAAAGTCTTTAAGCACTTTTTGCCTTAACGACAACACAACTTGAAGGCATTTTCTTTCGCTATTTTCGCCACGGCAACGGCACACCTCTGTAGTCTGGGGTACTGTCACCATTCAGAGTTAATAAAGAGAATGTGAAACAGTGCGTTAACGATTGGATTGAAGATGGTGATATTTACAAGGGACACGGCGTGGTGAGAAGACCAAGAAATAAACGTTCAAGTTCATGACCCGTGCAGAGGCCCTCTGCACGAATATTGCTTGTTTCAGTGTGGTCGATTATTGTACATGAAGGTGTAGCCTACCCAGTCATTCCTGCGCCACTTTCGACTAAGAAGTGTGCAACCTTTTAAGTAATTGTAATTTGAGTGCCCATTACCTGTGAGGTGACTCGGAGGCGTGAGCCCACCACACCTACCTCTAGAGTCGAACCGCAGTAAGGTGCGTGCGCGCGTTGTACCGGACCAGTCGCGTCGGAGCGCCCGCACGCCAGGCCCGAGTCAGACTCACCTTTTCAGTCCATCGTTTCAACCCTGCGGTCTCGACCCACCAGCGCGACGACATCGCCACCCGACAACGACATGACCGACGCGGCCAGACCGCCTTCGCCCCCCTTAAGCAACCGTCGACCGCCCTCGTCGCCCGCACGACGCCACTGACTGGTCTGCCGTGGGTCTTCGGTATCTCGTTTTCACCTCTTTTCTTTCTAATGCCTTCTCTTTCTCTTGGTAAAGTCTCCTGGTGTATAAACAAAAAGCTTGCTACTCAGCTCGCAACCCACCCATCTACATATCCATCGATTGAATCCACTGTCTGTCCATGTTTCCCCTTCTCGTGTGCCGCGCCGCCGTGCGCTTTCCTTCCTTCCTTCCTTCCTTCCTTCCTTCCTTCCTTGTCCTTCTGTCTCGTCTCGTCTCCTATCCCGCCTCCGCTTCCTCATCCCCGCTTCTCTCCCCCCTCTTATCCAACCAGTCCACACTTTCATTTGGGTCGATCACTGACCAAGTCGTATCTACACCGCCTTGTCACGCTCCCGACAAGACCAGAAAGGCGCGCGTGTCTAGAACTCCCATAACGCCTCAATTCCTCGTGTTTTGAAAGTAATATCACATATTCCTTCTTCCCTTGTCATTGATTCCGCCAAACCCAAGTTCCTCTCGACGCAGGGACCGTTTTCAACAAGGCCGTACCGCCCGACTGTGATCGGCACTGGGTCATTCGCGTCTTATACCTTGTGAGATGAAGGATGGAGCTATGCAGCTTGAACATATCGTAGACTATCGTCCGTTCCGTACTAGGAGATTACCTCCTTTCACTTCAGTCACAGCCTCTTGGATAGGGGTGTTTTTAAGAACTTGTATACGCTCAGGTTACTCGGCTAAACTTTCATTGTAGTAGTGTAGCAACTAGCGCGAAGTCAGAACGTTATTGTCGTCTATTGGTAGCCGCGGAATGCAAAATAAGAGCAACAAAGTTCTGCGTTGTAATGCCTAGTAATGCCTTAGGCAGGGCGGCAAAGGAGGCGTTGTAGCTTCAGCAAGTTGAAAGGTGAGCATTGGCTTGATGGCAAAGAAAAAGCGATAATGCAACTTCGGCCACCCTACAGGAAGGTCAAAAAGGCAAGACGTGGTGGTGATAGCGGTGTTCATAAGTGGGGTGTTAGATCGATGAGTGTGCGGTTGAGCATCAGAAAGCGGAGAATAAGAGCTGATCTGATCGATGTGGTCATTAACAGTTACTGTGAGTTCAAGCAAGTTCATAGCTACGTTTCAAAACGCACCACTATACGCAGCGAGGGGAAGGCCTACTAGAGATGTGCAACCCCTGCGAGCACTCAGGCCTCAGGTTCTGCGCCCGGGCAGCGGGGCCCATCCCGTGATCACCAGACGCGTTCATCCCTGTCGTATGCATCTCGCCGTCGGCCGAAGAACGCGTTGTCTGCGTGAAAAACCTTCGTCCACGCACGGGGCGGAGCAATAGTGCCATCCGTGCGACACAGCTGCAAGGCGACGAACATGCTGTTCCTCTCCCTCCCCGAATACGGCGCCTGGTGGTCGGCAACTCGAAGGGCTTCAAGTTGGAGGTAGCGCGTCATTGTGTAGCAAGGTGTGGACGGACTGCGTTGTGGAGTAGCGGCACTCGCGAGACGAAGCCCGCAGTGAAGCCTGTCGAAGAGTGGCGCGGTGATGGCTGTGCATGAGGGGGTGCGCAGCTGAGGATTCCGTGGGCGGAAAGAGGCGCGGGGGCGCGGTGGGCCACCCATTCGCGGAGGGCGGGCGGAGGGGGGGGAAGCCGAGAGAAGGTGTGGCTAGGGGCTCGCCAGGGATGCGCACCGTACTGTATGGGGAACCATTGCATGATCATGATCAGTGCCGACCAGACGCTCAGGACATGGACAGCGCTCATGCCCTCATGACCAGGTCACCTGAACGTGAACGTGTGAACATGTGAACCCTAGCCGGCCTAGCCCTTGCCCCCTCCTTCTCATAGTCTATCCACTCTGAAAGATCCGTCCTCCGTCTCTTGGCTTCATGTCTTCTACTGATCATCCAACGAACTCCCTTCTAACCTCCAACTAATCATCAATGCCTTGGGTGACTATGCGAACCTAACCGGGATTGACCTCTCCAAGGATTCCTTCGCCGAGAAGCTCCAACTTTCCACCTCTCCCGATTCCATCCTTGAACTACTTCGAGAGCGAGAAACCGCTTTTAAAGAGTATCGCGATGGGAATATGAGACTGATAAACTCTCTCAGCCCAGCAGTGAAGGTCCTTCATGGATTCTCTGACATTCTGGGCTCGGCGCTTAGCCTGGTAAGCCACCCGTCCCTCATTTCCTTACGTGTTTCTCACTCTCTAAATGTCTTGATTCATCGTTTTCAGGCTCCCTTCCCACCAGCCAAAGCTGTCTTCGTTGGCTTTGACGTTCTCCTTGCTGTATGTCCCTCCAGCGCTTCCTTTCACCACCCCCGTCACGTATGGATTATAATACTAGGCGGCCAGTGGCGTCACTTCGAGCTACGATGCTCTCCTAGAACTCTTTGAATCTTTGGGGAATTTTCTCAAACGTCTCGAGATTTATACGAAGATTCCCCCTACCCCGATAATGACCGAGATCATCATACGAATAATGGCCGAATTGCTTTCAGTGCTTGCCCTTGCAACAAGGCAGATCAAGCAGGGACGATTCAGTAAGTGTGCTATCGTGTAAACGTTCCCATCACTCAAATTGTTACAGAGAAATTTGCAAAGAAGCTGTTCGGAGACAGCGAGGTTGAGGACGTGCTGCACAGGTTGGATCGATTGACGCAGGACGAGGCTCGGATGACTGTCGCAGAGACCCTGGGTGTAGTCCATGGTCTTGTGAATAATATGAGAGTAGTTATGGAAGGTGCGTAATGCCTACATGATTGATTGTTGGCGATCTTTAAAGCGCTCGTCCCATTAGATGGCAAGGCATCGGGCGACGGCATTCGAAAGACCTTGAGTATGTTACATCGCACGAAGCAGGGATGGCCTGTGCTCACTCGAAGCCGTAGTTACCCTTCATCGGATGGTAAACGACATGAACAAGATGAAACGTTAGTCATTTCCATATTTCATCTTTTCGACTCCGAGACCGATGCTTCGTTCCAGGTAATCTGTTGCAGAGGGATGTCCAACACTGGCTCTCTCCTCCTGACCCTTCGACGAACCACGACTTCGTCTGGGAAGCACACCATAGCGGAACCGCAAAATGGTTCTTCGAGAGCAAGGTGCTATCGGACTGGAAGGCGAAAGGATCGCTCTTGTGGATCCATGGAAAACGTATGTTTCCCCAACTGTAAGCGGCGCGACTAGAACTGATGACTTGTTGATCTTTTAGCTGGTTCGGGGAAAAGTACACTACTGTACGTTGTGCATCGATTCCTGTGTTCGAGGTTACTTATAATACCCAGTTCCGCAATTATCGAGGACATCGAAGGCATGCGTGCAGCTGGACTGGTAACGATGGCCTACTACTACTTCGACTTCCGAGATTCGAAGAAGCAGACCCGATATGGCCTCCTCTCCTCTCTCCTCTCCCAACTATCTGCCGAATCCGATTCTTGCTATGAGATCCTTTCCCAGTTATATTCGAAGAATGCTCAAGGCACACGGAGACCGACGAGTATCGCACTTACAAAGTGTTTGAAGGAGATGCTGAGCTCGCCGAGACATGGCCGGTTTTATCTGATTGTTGACGCTCTCGACGAATGCCCAAACGTCTCGGGAATTTCATCTGCCCGCGAACAGGTCCTGAAGCTCGTTGAAGAACTTGCTGTGTTGAACCTTCCTAATGTGCGTCTATGTGTGGCTAGCCGTCCGGAGGCGGACATCCGACGGGTTCTGGAGCCTTTGACGTCTCTCCAAATTTCCCTTCATGATGAGACCGGACAGAAAATGGATATAATCGAGTATATCAAGTCTGTTGTACATTCGGACTGGAATATTCAGAAATGGAGAGAGGAGGACCAGCGACTCGTCATTGAGGCGTTGTCTGATAGAGCGGATGGCATGTGCGTTATTTCATACCTCGCTTTCCTGGCTCAAGGTAGCTCATGTAATCACGTAGGTTTCGATGGGTCGTCTGCCAGATTGACAGGCTGCGTCGCGCGTTTCCCGCAAGTCTTCGGAGTATATTGGCCGACCTGCCACCGAGCCTGGATGAAACATACGAGCAGACGTTATTAGGGATCGATAGAGAGAAACGACAATATGCCCAACGTCTATTCCGGTGCCTGGTGGCATCCATCCGTCCTCTTCAGGTCGAAGAACTCGCCTCAATTTTGGCGGTTGAATTCGACGTGACGGGCCCCCCCACATATAACCCAAATTGGAGACCAGCAGACGCAAGAAATGCGGTGCTGTCTGCATGTTCTAGCCTCATCTCCGTCGTCAATAAAGGCGGCTTGCAAGTCGTTCAGTTTTCCCATTTTTCTGTCAAAGAGTTCTTGACATCGGAGCGACTCGCGGCAGCAGAAGAACATCTTTCATACTACCACATTCTTCCCGAACCTGCACATACGATCCTCGCACAGGCTAGCCTCAGTGTCCTCCTCCAACTCGATGACCAAATCGACAGAAGTACCATATGTCACTTTCCTCTTGCCGAGTATGCCGCTCAGTACTGGGTCGATCATGCTCGGTTTGGGAACGTTTCATCCCACCTACAGGATGTAATGGAGAGTCTCTTCGATCCGGATAAACCACATTTCGCTGCATGGGTCTGGCTACATGATATAGACCATCATTGGGTGGAGTCGATGCAGCAGATACGTCCGACGGAGCCGAAAGCGATGCCATTGTATTATGCAGCATTGTGTGGTTTTCGTGGTCTCGTTGAGCACTTGCTCGTTTCCCATTCATCGGATGTCAATTGCCGTGGCGGTTCTCACACAACCCCGTTACATGCCGCCTCGGTCAAGGGACATTTGCAAGTTGCATTGCTGCTCCTGAACTATCGTGCCGATCCAAACGTTCAGGATTATGTTGGCAGAAGTCCACTTCACAAGGTTGCACAAGCTGGACATCTAGTCACCAGGGAATTATTACTCGAGGTCGCGACGCTCCTTATCAAATCTGGCACAAATGTGAATAGCGTCGACGAGGAAGACGATACTGCATTACATATTGCAGCGAGAAATGGGCATCGTGACATTGTGGAACTGTTACTCGAATCCGGCGCCAGTAGCGACTCGCGGAATGCGAACCAAAGGACACCATTGGTGCTGGCCTGTGAAAATGGGAGGCTTGATGTTGCACTCTTTCTTTTAGATCATGGCGTGGACATGCATTCCAGGGATAAATTTGGCTGGACCCCATTCCACTCGGCGTCGCGATTTGGACACGTCGACGTCGTACATCTATTAATAGACCGCGGAGCTGACGTAAACGTTACCCAATCAAATCTCTGGCAATCAGATTGCTGGACTCCGCTGCATCTCGCATCCAGCAGTGGTCACCTCCATGTCGCTGCGTTGCTCATTCAGCATGGTGCAACTGTTGACAGCAGGAATGACGATGAGGAGACCCCGCTAGACCAGGCAGCAGATGGCGGACACCTTGACATCGCACGCCTTTTAGTCGAGCATGGTGCGGCCATCTCTTCCCGGGACATCAGAGGTTGGACTCCATTACACACGGCGTCGAAATTTGGGCATCTCCACATCGTCAAGTTCCTGCTGGAATGTGGCGTTGAGGTCGACATTCGCAACGGGACAGATGAGTCATCATTAGTCCTAGCATCTGGCAGTGGGAGGTTCGACATCGTACGCTTCCTGATCGACCGAAGCGCAGACATCGACGTCAAGAACAAAAGAGGCTGGAATCCATTGCACATCGCATCTCAAAATGGGCATCTCGACGTCGTGCAACTTTTGATCGACTCTGGCATGGACGTCGATGTTCGGGATGGCACCGGAGCGACCCCATTAGCCTTGGCCTCGGGCAAGGGGAAAGTTGAGGTGTCGCGCTTTCTCATCGAGCGAGGTGCTGATATAAATACGCGGGACAATCAAAGTTGGGCTCCGTTACACATCGCGTCACAAAACGGACATCTTGATATGGTGCAACTGTTGCTGGATTCTGGAGTTGATGTGAACGTCCAGACGGGTGACCTTTGGACGCCATTACATCTATCTTCAACCAATGGTCACCTCGATATTACCCGGTTGTTGATCCAGCGTGGCGCAACTGTCGATATTTTGAATGATAATCAACAAACTCCACTTGACCGAGCAGCAGGCAACGGGAAGGTCGAGATTGCTCGTCTCTTAATCGATCACGAAGCGAATGTAGATGCCACAGACAGCCAAGGCCACACTCAGCATCGCTAAGCGGGCACCTGGAGGTTGTCAAGTTGTTGCTCAGGCGTGGCGCTGATCTCGATGTGCCAAACAAGGCGAGCATGAATCCAATAGAATCGGCGTCGAAAAATGACAAAGCGGAGGTTGCACGGTTTCTGGCAGAGTACAAGGCGGACGCCAGTGTTCGAAAGAAAGTACGATCGACTGCACTGGACACCACTCAGTCCGGCACCAATGCTTCGATAGACATGTCGATACATGCTGCATCCGAGGAAGGGAGAACTGACGTCGTGAAATGCTTGCTCGAACAGGGCGTAGATATCAACCTCAAAAATGTGATGGGCCAGACCCCACTGGATCTCGCCGCGACAAAAGGACAACTCGACGTTGTACGGTTGCTAATTGAACAAGGGGCGGAAGTGGACTCATGTGATCGGGATGGATGGACCCCATCGCATGGCGCATCACTGTACGGACACCTCGAAGTCTCGCGGGTGCTCATCGAGCATTGCGCAAACATAAACGCAAGAAAGAATGATAACTGGACACCCATTCACCTCTCAGCAAGGAATGGACACCTGGAGATTGTGCAACTGCTACTTGAACGTGGCGCGGACGTACATGTGACAAATGACGACGGCCAAACTCCTTACGAACTGTCTCTAGGCTGGGGACACCGAAAGATTGCGGACTTGCTCCACGAGCATGGCGCACGCGGGGGATAACGCCAGGTTCGTCAGCACCGTGATGCGACTCTGATATGATGTCTAAACTGATGTTGCTGTTTTTTGTCTTTACGCACTCCTAGCCTAAACGACAACACAGCTTGAAGCCCATCTCTTCCCCAGTTCTCCCCACGGCGAGGGCACATATCTGTAGTCTGAGTGTCTGTTCCATTCAGAGTTGATAAAGAGAATGTGAAATAGTGCGTTGATGAGTGGATCAAGGATGGTGATATTTACAAGGCAAGGCGGCCAAGAAATGAGCATTCGAGTTCGTGGACCGCCGCGACGCAGAGGAATATTGCTCGTGTCGATCCGCTCGATCGATCGTATCCATTTCTACACCACTTTCGACGACGAAATGTGCGACCTTTGAGTAATTTAAGTCCCCAATACTCGATACCGTTCCCGGTGGTATCACCTGGTCGTCGTTCCGCATGTTAACGTCTGTGCCTTGCTGAGTCGACGACTTTACAACCCTAGGGTGCCCGTTTCGCTACGGGGATGCAGTGATGTGCGGAGATCTTCTCTCCGGGTGTTCGTATCCGCACAGTGATTGATTGCTGAGCCGCAACGGCACGGGTACTAGTACGGCAGCCCTGCTATCGACCCGTCTGATCCGTGAGGTACGGTCATGGTGCGCAACCTTGTGGTACATGCTGGACTGTATATAAACATTTCTACATATGAAAGCCATGGCCCAAGCCGGGCCAGGCCAAGGTCAAACCCTCGCTGACGGCTTTGGCTCGGCCCATGACTCGAGCAAGCCAAATTCAATATAGTTCATGGCTAGGGCGTCCTGGAACTCGAACTCGCATTGTTACAGTGGTTGCAGAGGGCTATAAAGTGGGAGGACGATGAAAGCCACCGAGTAATGCGATACACGGGTCTGCGCTCGAGTTCGGTCTGTCAGCCAACCTTAGCCCAATTCAACGTTAACGGTGTCTGACATCGTATGCCACGTAATGAAATATAGCCGTATTATTTAGTGTTGCAAATCCTTGTGCAAATCGGAAAAAATTGTGCCCAAACAAAATGCACCGTATGTGAGGCCATGTGAGGTTTCGGGCAGGCATGCCACAAAAGTGGTGTAGTGGAATGTTGAAACTGCCTTTGTATATGCCAGCACCGAGTTGCCTCGGCCGCCACCGCGTCACTCAGGCTCGTCGGCAGTCGGTTACCTTGTAACTAGTAGAAGGGCAGAAAAGGTGGAACGGGAAAGTAGCAGCAACGGGAAAACCATTCGATTGCCTCATAGCAACGCCGACGTATATATATTGATGCCTGTCGTGCAGGCGAGCGGAACCCTTGAATTGGTAGGGTAATCAGAGAAGAGCCTGAGTAGTATATAGGATGGCCAGCTGCCATTTGCCATTCTTCGTCGTCTCAGGGAACCGTAAATGTGCATAAACATTTCCCAACCCGTGGCTGAGTTCAGCATCAGACTAGCACGAACGATCTGTCCATCGGGTCTCAGCACCGTGATATAGGGGAGAGAAAAGGTGGGCCTGGTCCTCTCCCACGACCCTGTTGGCAAGACGCGGAGCCCATCCAGGAGGTCCCTGCGTTTCAGACAGAAAGTCTGCGTCGCGTAAGCGTCGTGTGGCAGTTACACGCAGCGTTGTACGGTAGAGCCAAGCAACAGAGTGGCAGTAAAATAAGATTGAGAGGTACAGCATGGAGTGTAAGAAACGCGCGATCGGGCGTGAAGCCGGCCCTAAATGAATACCGGACGCGGGTCACGCGGCCCGGTAGGCGTGCGCTAATCTGGGTACAACCGCCCGACCGACCAAGACGCACACTCGACGCACTTGGCGTGTCTAGAACTCCCGCCGTGACGTCCAATTCCTCGTGTTTCGAGATTAAAATCACACATTCATTCTTGTCATTGATTCTGCTAAACCCAAGCTCCGCCTGCCAGTGACGCTGGGACCGCCCTTTCAAGTTTCAACCAAACCCGCACCGCTCGGCGACTGTGATCGGCACTGGCTCATTCGTGTCTTATACTTGGAGGAGAATGATGCAGCACGAACATGTTGTAGACTGTCATCCATTCCGAAGCGGCGTAAGGTGGCCTTGTGCTGCCCCGAGACGACCGACGCTTGGGTTGTCGATGTCAACAACGCCCCCACCGCCTCTCGTTTACCTTACCTTACCCTGTTGATGCACGCGATGAACGCGTTCTTCATTACACTATAACCAAGTACAAGTAGTGTATTGTATGTCAGATCAACTAATCCTTCGTAAAACAAGAGGAAGAAGGTCTTGACCCCGATGCTAATCCGAGCTACTGTGCTGTCACGCGTGTTCGTTCTGACTCTTCAATCCCTTTACCTTCTCTGAATGTCCCTCCTCCCGAGCTCACTCGCGTGACCACAAGGCTCGCTCAGTGGATTATCTCTTTCAGTTACAACCTCCTATACAGGACGGCTTTGAAGCTGTTGTGTATCGCCCAGGTTACTTCCCAAACTTCATTGCATAGTGTATATCTAGGCGAGGTCAGAACGTTATTGTCGTCTATTGGTACTGCCGAATGCAAAATAAGAGGTCTGGTTGTATGCCTAGTAATGTCTTAGGGGCGGCAAAGGAGCGTCGTAGCTTCAGCAAGTTGAAAGGTAGCATTGACTTGACGGCAAAGAAAAAGCGATCGAGTGCAACTTCAGCCACCCGACAGGGAGGTCAAAAATGTAAGAGGTGATGGTGATAGCGGTGTTCGCGAGAGGATGTTAATCAATGAGTGTGCGGTTGAGCATCCAGAAAGCGGAGAATAGAGCTGATCTGATCGATGTGGTCATTAGCAGTTACTGTGAGCTCAAGCACGTGCATAGCTACGTTCAAAACGCACCACTATACACAGCGAGGGGAAGGCCTGCTAGAGATGTGCAACCCCGCGAGCACTCAGGTTCTGCGCCCGGGCAGCGGAGCCTATCCCGTATGCCAGACGCGTTTATCCCTGTCGTACGCATCTCGCCGTCGGCTGAAGAACGCGTTGTCTGCGTGAAAGACCTTCGCCCACGCACGGGGCGGAGCAATAGTGCCATCCGCGCGACACAGCTGCAAGGCGACGAACATGCTGTTCCTCTCCCTCCCAAGTACGGCGCCTGGTGGTCGGCGACTCGAAGGGCTTGGAGGTAGCGCGTCATTGTGTAGCGAGGTGTGGACGGACTGCATTGTGGAGTAGCGGCACTCGCGAGACGAAGCCCGCAGTGCCTGTCGAAGAGTGGCGCGGTGATGGCTGTGAATGAGTGGGGTGCAAGCTGAGGATTCCGTGGTGCGGAAAGAGGCGCGGGGGCGCGGGTGGGCCACCCATTCGCGGAGGGGCGGAGCAGAGGGGTGGGGAAGCCGAGAGAAGGTGTGGCTAGGGAGGCCGTCCAGGGATGCGCGCCGTAGAGTGCGGTGAACCGGACAGAAGCACTGAAGAGGGCGGATGACTGGCGGATGCCGTCGGAAAAGCTACAGGTCACATATCCGAGTCCCTGCGACTGCTATACATTCTATTTAGCAAAGACAGAGACTCACAACGCCGGTCCTGTTCTCCCTCTGGAGCAGGGGTCACTTCTCCGTCACTGGCGCGCACAACTGCGGACAGCCACAGATGCTTCTAAACCCTTGGCCTGTACGCGGTTTGTACTCACAAGCCCCCTCCACAGCTCAGTGGGTCACGATGAGCTGATTTAAGTCCTGCGGATAAGAGAAAAAAGTGATGAAATTTCGAGACGAGCACCAACGGTGCAGAGCGCATCGAAGACGGAGAATGCGTCAACGCGTCACGTGTTGAAAAGCGCGACAGAGCCACGGTCCGGTCAGGCCGCTCAAGCTTCGGCCACGAACGGACGTGGACTTCTCAGTCTCTCCTCTCTCCCTTCATAAGTGCTTCATAGCTTCATCATTGATACTTCACGGGTTTCTCAGGTATCTTTAGATACGATAGCCGGCGACGTCAATATCCTTCACCGACACGAGATGGTCAAGTGCGACCGCACGCCCGGCGGGCCCAAAGCAGAGTGAGGCTACCTTCTCGTTTCATCCACACTTCTACTCTTTATCGAAGCGTTCCCTTTCATTCTCCTTCGTTAGCAAGAGCGAAAAAGTAGGGCTACTATCGATATCCAAGATTTTCTATCCTCCTATCATATCGCGTGCTCATTCTTACCGCTCATAGAATGTACATTCACTGGAATGGAAATGTAAACAAATGGGGATCAACTGTGAAGAAACTGGCTACATATGGAGAATCGCTATCACAAATGGCGAACGAACGAAGGTTTCTGAGGAGAGCCACCATGAAAAATCGGAGAGGACGAGTCAAGGGTAGGCGCGCGATTGCCGAGTCACAGGGCCCCAGGCGCTCAGGCGCTCAGGCGGCCCATGATCAGACTCCAGACGTGGAACAGCGCCTCATGCAGGCCTCATGGCCAGCACCTGACAGCTATCAGTCGATAACGGAACCCTCGCCCTCCCTCTCATGGTCAATCCACTCTGAAAGAAAGATCCCACCCCGCCCCTTGGTTTCATGTCTTCTACTGAACATCCAACGATCTCCCCTTCTAACCTCCAACTAATCATCACTGCCTTGGCCGACTATGCAAACCTCACCGGGATAGACCTCCCCAAGGATCCCTTCGCCGAGAAGCTCCAACTTTCCACCTCTCCCGATTCCATCCTTGAACTACTTCGAGAGCGAGAAACCGCTTTTAAAGGATATCGTGATGGAAATAGGAGGCTGATAAACTCTCTCAGCCCAGCAGTGCAGGTCCTTCATGCATTCTCTGCCACTCTGGGCGAGGCGCTTAGCCTGGTGGGCCACCCATCCCTCATTCCCTCACGTGTTTCTCACTCTCTAAATGTCTTGATTCATCGTTTCCAGGTTCCCTTCCCACCAGCGAAAGCTGTCTTCGTTGGCATTGACGTTCTCCTTGCTGTATGTCCCTCCAATGCTTCCTTTCACCACCCCCGTCACAAATGGATTATAATACTAGGCGGCCAGTGGCGTCACGTCGAGCTATGGTGCTCTCCTAGAACTCTTTGAATCCTTGGGGAATTTCCTCAAACGTCTCGAAATTTATACGAAGATCCCCCCACCCCGATAATGACGGAGATCATCATACAAATAATGGTCGAACTGCTTTCAGTGCTTGCCCTTGCAACCAAGCAAATTAAACAGCGACGATTCAGTAAGTGCGTCATCGTGTAGACGTCCCCCGTGACTCAATTTGTTCACAGAGAAGTTTGCAAAGAAGCTGTTGGGCGTAGACAGCGATGTTGAGGACGTGCTTCACAGATTGGATCGACTGACGCAGGACGAGGCCCGGATGGCTGGCGCACAAACCTTGGGCGTGGTCCATGGTCTTGTGAATAATATGAGAGTAGTCATGGAAGGTGCGTAATGCCTACGTGATCGCTCACTGGCAGTCTTTTAAGCGCTCGTTCTGTTAGATGGCAAGGCATCGGGCGACAGCATTCGACAGACCTTGAGTATGTTGCATCACACGAAGCATCGATTGCCTGTGCTCACTCGAAGTCGTAGTTACCCTTCACCGGATGGTAAACGACATGAACAAGATCAAACGTTTGTTATTTCCATATGTCATCTTTTCTACACCGAGACCGACGCTTCGTTACAGGTAATCTGTTGCAGAGGGATGTCCAACACTGGCTCTCTCCTCCTGACCCTTCAACGAACCACGACTTCGTCTGGGAAGCACACCATACAGGAACTGCAAAATGGTTCTTCGAGAGCAAGGTGCTATCGGACTGGAAGGCGAAAGGATCGCTCTTGTGGATCCATGGAAAACGTATGTCTTTTCCCCAACTGTAGGCGGCGCAGCTAGAACTGATGACTTGTTGGTCTTTTAGCTGGTTCGGGGAAGAGTACACTACTGTATGTTATGCTTCGATCCCTGTGTTCGAGGTTACTTATAATAACCAGTTCCGCAATCATCGAGGACATCGAAGGCATGCGTGCAGCTGGACTGGTAACGATGGCCTTCTACTACTTCGACTTCCGAGATTCGAAGAAGCAGACCCGATATGGCCTCCTCTCCTCTCTCCTCTCCCAACTATCTGCCGAATCCGATTCTTGCTATGAGATCCTTTCCCAGTTATATTCGAAGAATGCTGAAGGCACACGGAAACCGACCAGTATCGCGCTTACCAAGTGTTTGAAGGAGATGCTGAGCTCGCCGAGACATGGCCGGTTTTATCTGATCGTTGACGCTCTCGACGAATGCCCCAACGTCTCGGGGACACCATCTGCCCGCGAACAGGTCCTGAAGCTCGTTGAAGAACTTGCTGTGTTGAACCTTCCTAATGTGCGTCTATGTGTGGCTAGCCGTCCGGAGGCGGACATCCGACGGGTTCTGGAGCCTTTGACGTCTCTCCAAATTTCTCTTCATGACGAGACCGGACAGCAAATGGATATAATCGAGTATATCAAGTCTGTTGTACATTCGGACTGGAACATGCAGAAATGGAGAGAGGAAGACCAGCGACTCGTCATTGAGGCTTTGTCTGATAGAGCGGATGGCATGTGCGTTATCTCATACCTCGCTTTGCCCGGCTCAAGGAAGCTCATGTAATCACGTAGGTTTCGATGGGTTGTCTGTCAGATTGACAGGCTCCGTCGCGCGTTTCCCGCAAGTCTTCGGAGTACATTAGCCGACCTGCCACCGAGCCTGGATGAAACATACGAGCAGACGTTATTAGGGATCGATAGAGAAAAACGAAAATATGCCCAACGTCTATTCCGATGCCTGATGGCATCCATCCGTCCTCTTCGGGTCGAAGAACTCGCCGCAATTTTGGCAGTTCAATTCGACGTGACGGGCCCCCCCACATATAACCCAAATTGGAGACCAGCAGACGCAAGAAATGCGGTGCTGTCTGCATGTTCTAGCCTCATCTCCATCGTCAATAAAGGGGGCTTGCAAGTCGTTCAGTTTTCCCATTTCTCTGTCAAGGAGTTCTTGACATCGGGGCGACTGGCGGCAGCAGAAGAACATCTTTCATACTACCACATTCTTCCCGAACCTGCACATACGATCCTCGCACAGGCTAGCCTCAGTGTCCTCCTCCAACTCGATGACCAAATCGACAGAGGCACCATATCTCACTTTCCTCTTGCCGAGTATGCCGCTCAGTACTGGGTCGATCATGCTCGGTTTGGGAACGTTTCATCCCACCTACAGGATATCATGGAGCGTCTCTTCGATCCGGCTGAACCACATTTCGCTGCATGGGTCTGGCTACATGATATTGACCATCATTGGGTGGAGTCAATGCAGCAGATACGTCCGACGGAGCCCGAAGGGATGCCTCTGTATTATGCATCATTGTGCGGTTTTCGTGGACTCGTAGAGCACCTGCTCGATTCCCATTCATCGGATGTCAATTGCCGTGGCGGTTCTCACACGACCCCGTTGCATGCCGCCTCGGTCAAGGGACATTTGGGAGTTGCATTGCTGCTCCTGAAAAATGGTGCCAATCCAAACTCTCACGATTATTCTGGCAGAGCTCCGCTTCACAAGGTAGCACAAGCTGGACATCTAGCCATCAGGGAGTCATTACTCGAGGTCGCGCAGCTCCTTATCAAATCTGGCGCAAGTGTGGACACCACCGACAAGGAAGGCTATACCCCATTACATATTGCAGCGAGAAATGGGCATCGTGACGTTGTGGAACTGTTACTTGCATCTGGCGCCAGTAGCGACTCGCGGAATGTGGACCAAAGGACACCATTGAGGCTGGCCTGTGAAAATGGGAAGCTTGATGTTGCACTCTTTCTTCTAGATCGTGGCTCGGACATGAATTCCCGGGATAACGATGACTGGACCCCATTCCACTCTGCGTCACATCGACGTCGTACATCTATTAGTGGACCGCGGTGCTGACGTAAACGTTACCAAATCAGATCGCTGGCAATCAGATTGCTGGACTCCGCTGCATCTCGCATCCAGCAGTGGTCACCTCCATGTCGCTGCGTTGCTCATTCAGCATGGTGCAACTGTTGACAGCAGGAATGACGATGAGGAGACCCCGCTAGACCAGGCAGCAGATGGCGGACACCTTGACATCGCACGCCTTTTAGTCGAGCATGGTGCGGCCATCTCTTCCCGGGACATCAGAGGTTGGACTCCATTACACACGGCGTCGAAATTTGGGCATCTCCACATCGTCAAGTTCCTGCTGGAATGTGGCGTTGAGGTCGACATTCGCAACGGGACAGATGAGTCATCATTAGTCCTAGCATCTGGGAGTGGGAAGCTCGACATTGTACGCTTCCTGACCGACCGAGGCGCAGACATCGACGTCAAGAACAAAAGAAGCTGGAATCCATTGCATACCGCATCTCACAATGGGCATCTCGACGTCGTGCAACTTTTGATCGACCGAGGCGCAGACATCGACGTCAAGAACAAAAGAGGCTGGAATCCATTGCACATCGCATCTCAAAATGGGCATCTCGACGTCGTGCAACTTTTGATCGACTCTGGCATGGACGTCGATGTTCGGGATGGCACCGGAGCGACCCCATTAGCCTCGGCCTCGGGCGAGGGGAAAGTCGAGGTGTCGCGCTTCCTCATCGAGCGAGGTGCTGACATAAATACGCGGGACAATCAAAGCTGGGCTCTGTTACACATCGCGTCACGACACGGACATCCTGATATGGTGCAACTGTTGCTGGATTCTGGAGTTGATGTGAACGTCCAGACGGGTGACCTTTGGACGCCATTACATCTATCTTCAACCAATGGTCACCTCGATATTACCCGGTTGTTGATCCAGCGTGGCGCAACTGTCGATATTTTGAATGATAATCAACAAACTCCACTTGACCGAGCAGCAGGCAACGGGAAGGTCGAGATTGCTCGTCTCTTAATCGATCACGAAGCGAATGTAGATGCCACAGACAGCCAAGGCCACACTCCGTTACACTCAGCATCGCTAAGCGGGCACCTGGAGGTTGTCAAGTTGTTGCTCAGGCGTGGCGCTGATCTCGATGTGCCAAACAAGGCGAGCATGAATCCAATAGAATCGGCGTCGAAAAATGACAAAGCGGAGGTTGCACGGTTTCTGGCAGAGTACAAGGCGGACGCCAGTGTTCGAAAGAAAGTACGATCGGCTACACTGGACACCACTCAGCCCGGCACCGATGGTTCGATACACTTGTCGATACATACTGCATCCGAGGAAGGGAGAATTGACGTCGTGAAATCCTTACTCGAACAGGGCGTAGATATCAACCTCGAAAATGAGACGGGCTGTACCCCACTGGAACGAGCCGCGGCGAATGGACAACTCGACGTTGTACGGTTGCTAACTAAACAAGGGGCGGAAGTGGACTCACGTGATCTGGATGGATGGACCCCACTGCACCTCGCATCACTGCGCGGATACCTCGAAGTCTCGCGGGTGCTCATCAAGCATGGCGCAAACATAAACGCAAGAAAGAATGATAACTGGACACCCATTCACCTCTCAGCAGGGAGTGGTCATCTGGAGATTGTCGAACTGCTACTTGAACGTGGCGCGGACGTACATGTGACAAATGACGACGGCCAAACTCCTTACGAACTGTCTCTAGGCTGGGGATACCGAAAGATTGCGGACTTGCTCCGAGAGCATGGCGCACGCGGGGGATAACGCCAGGTTCGTCGGCTCCGTGATGCGACTCTGATATGATGTCTAAACTGATGTTGCTGTTTTTTGTCTTTACGCACTCCTAGCCTAAACGACCACACAACTTGAAGCCCATCTCTTCCCCAGTTCTCACCACGGCGAGGTCACATATCTGTAGTCTGAGTGTCTGTTCCATTCAGAGTTGATAATGAGAATGTGAAATAGTGCGTTGATGATTGGATCAAAGATGGGTGATATTTACAATGGACACTACACTTGGACTCGGATCTGAGGTAAGGAGTCCCTAGATTCCAATGGGACACGGCGAAGCAAGGCGACCAACTGAACAAATGAGCGTTCAAGTTCGTGGACCGCCGCGGCGCAGAGGAATATTGCTCATGTCGATCCGGTCGATCGTATTCATTTCTGCACCACTTTCGACGACGAAATGTGCGACCTTTAAGTAATTTAAGTCCCCACTACTCGATATCGTTCCCGGTGGTATCACCTGGTCGTCGTTGCGCAAGTTGACGTCTGTGCCTTGCTGAGTCGACGACTTTGCAACCCTAGGGTGCCCGTTTCGCTACGGGGATGCCAGTGCAGTGATGTGCGGAGATGTTCTCTCGGGGTGCTCGTAGCACTGTGATTGATTGCTGAGCCGCAACGGCACGGGTACGGCAGCCGTACTACGGACCCGTCTGATCCGGGAAGTACGATCATCGTGACGATGCGTAGCCCTATCAGGTACATGCTGGACTGTATGTAAACATTTTTACATATGAAAGCCATGGCCCAAGCCGTGCCAGGCCAAGCGCTCGCTCATGGCTTTGGCTCGGCCCATGAATCGAGCAAGCCAAAGCCGTGGCTTTCAGGCCAATTCCGGGCGACTGACGGGCGAAGGTGCGTACGACATCACTACCGCAGAAACAACCGCGGCGAAACCTTTTGGGCCCTCGGCGGCGAGAGCGTTAGAAGGTTTGCCTTCACCTTCTTTCATCCCCATTCGCAAGCCCGTGGAAGAAAGCCATGCGGAAATACCTTGACTGAAAGGGGTAGTACCGGGTGAATGGTGGTGTACTTTGGATGGTATCATCTTGAAACGAGTAATAACGCTAGCGCGCAGTCGGCGACGAAAAAATGTCTTTCATACGGACTGACGATGTTATGGTAGTTTCGTGATTCAAATTCGTTCCGTACTGAACTGATTTAGAAAGCTACATTTGGAACCAGTTACGAAAAAGGTGGCGGGAGCCAGACTAAACGTCTAGCATAGAAGAAAACGATTTCTACATTGTCTAAAGGCCCGAAACGGCAGTGAAGACGAATCTATCAGCTCTGAACGCTGACAGTGCCAGTGGGGTTCGATAGGGACGACAGCAGATAGTTGAGCATGTCACCTGAAGAGCCGTCAGCCGACAAGACATCTATCGTATCCACATCGCGATAAATCTTGTCTATGTACTCAGAAGCACCAGAGAGTTGAGCGACCTTGCAACAAGTAGCGTGCGAGGTAAGCAGCTCGGGTGCAGGAACCGGAAGATTAACGGGATCTGTAGTTGAGAATGTGACGAATCGGGGCATGTCTGCGTGCGGTTTCATACCGAACCACTTGACTTCATAAAGATTCACCTGAGACTGTGGCGACACGATGAGTGTTGTGGTTCAATGGATACACAGCAATATCAGAGCTCACCGTGGCTTCAAAATAGAGTTCCAACCGATCAAATCGCTCGTGCACAGGATTTGCCATGGACATGACATTGGCCAGGGAATGAACCTTCTCCCCGTTGAACGCTTTTATGTTATAATGGAAACGCTTGAGGACAGCCAGTATGGAGGCGGAATAGTCAAGCTAGGATTTGGACGTGAGTTACTCGCCAAGATGCGACCACCTGGCACCTGTGGCCACGCACCTTGGAATTCTCTTCGGATTTGTCCAAACAGAAGAATGTAGCCTCCGGAATAATATGGGCGCACTCTGTATAGTATCACACGGTCCATGGATCAAGTTCCCTAATCATATCCTTGGGGGCTCTAAGGTCGATTATACCTGTTACGACACATCTCCAATTATCTCGAATGAGAGCCTGTGCGAGCAGTGAGAAACAGGGACGAGGAATTCGGTTGAGATAATTCACTGATGCGATGTTTGGCAGCCTGGTGATTCTTGGGAGCCTCAATGATGTCAATCTTCATCTTGTTCTTGTCAGCCTCAAAGGACGGTCTTGAGGGATGTTCGCTGGGTTTCGGCGTTCGGCCTTTGAACTTCTTTACTGGACGAGACGGGAGACAGATTGGCATGCATGGAGCGAAAGAGGCAAACGGAGAATTCACAAGGTAGGATGAGATAAAGTTCAAAGAATGCATCAAGGCCGGTGAGGAGGTCGCTGCTGTTATTGCACGAGTGTATGCACAAGGTGACTTCGTGGTGGATGCTCCGATTGGGTGCATTTAGCAATAAGAAGCGGAGAATCCTCACATGGCGCAGCTTGTTCTCGAACTTGGCGAGGTCCTCTTCGTGTTGAAGGCAAACATTGTATGCACTGAGGTAATTGGGACTCTCGTCGGCGATATGTTGCACTTGAGCAGAGTTGGACTTCGGAAGGGGGATAGGCTCGGTAGAGTCCATGTTGCAGGTTGAGTACAACGGGCCTAGGGTTAAGCAATGCCGATTCAATATAGTTCACGGCTAGGGCGTCTGGAACTCGAAGTCTCGAACTCACACAGTTACAGTGGTAGCAGAGGGTTAGACAGTGGGAAGACGATGGAGGCCACAGAGTCAAGCGATTCTGCGCTCGAGTTCAGTCTGGGCCGCTTCCTCTGAAGGGCTAGCAGTGCATGCAAATATAAGTTTCAGCATTTGCACGCATGAGTGAGTACTGAGTGAGTACGACGCGTCATTCTTCCACGTGCCAGGTTGTCACGTGATGAAATGTCGTAATTCTGGTAAGTTACAACCGCTGTCCCCAACAAGACCAACGAGCACTTGGCGTGTCTAGAACTCCCGTGACGCCCAATTCCTCCGTGTTTCGAAACGCCCTTTCAACTAACGTCGCACCCCTCAGCGTCTGTGATCGGCACTGGCTCATTCGTGCCTTATACTTGTGGGATGAAGGATGCAGCACGAACTTGTTGTAGACTATCATCCGTTGCGAAGTGGTGTAAGGTGTCCCTTGTGCTGCCCCGAGCCGACCGACGCTTGGGCCATCGATGTCAACAACGCCCGCACCGCCTCTCGTTTACCTCACCTTATCCTTTTGATACACGCGTTGAACGCGTTCTTCATTACACTATAATAGTCTCGGTTCCAGACGTGCAGGAGCTCGGTGAGACAAGTGGGAAGAAGGTTACCGGTCGGAGAATGAAGCGGAGGCAAAAAAAGTTGCTCAGGCACACTGCAGAACTCGCTCCTGAACGTCTGGTGCAGTTCGTATAGTAAACGGTACATCCGTGACAACCGTGGCCTCACGTGATGTCACAAGTGACACGTAACATTTGCTAATCCGTGAAAACTTATTGTGGTGTCCGGCATCACATAGCATCCACCCCGAAAACATGTATTGTGGCCATAACGGCATATCTCACTCCTTCGACGATGGCCTAGACTCAGATGCAGAGTCTGACTGGCTAGAAAATGAAGACATTAGTGCATCCGAAGAAGAGAATGACGGAGACAACTGTGAGGAGGTCTCACATTTCGAACACGCATGCAGCCAGCCCGGTCATCTGATTTGGGCCAATCGTACAAAAAGTGAAGCGGGTTCTACAGTGCATGACAGAGCAGGGCTTGGATATTGCCCAATTTCTTGATGCACTGAGCTGGGGGGACGAGGATTGTATCGTGGACCCTGAAGTCAGAGGGGCACGAACAGCGCTTTTCACGAGTGAAGACTTCCCAAAAATACTTCGGAGATGGTGGAGACCACCAGGAAGACGGGCCCATTCCGCACGAAAGGTGCTTCAAAACGTTGCAACTGAATGCGTTAGCGATTGTATCAAGAATGAAATGAAACAAGTCACACCGTTGCTACGCTCGCCGGAGGAACCCTTGTCGAGATCTGCGTTGACAAGTTTGGATCTTGAAAGTCTAACAGAACAATTGCAGACAGAAAACGGAGCACCAGTGCTTTGGACTGTCCTAGAGAAGGCTGGGTGGAGCGAGCGGCAAGCAGAACGAAACACGCACAAGACCCCAAGAAATGTACGTTGTACGAGCCATTCGTCACATTGTCCTACATGCTAACAATTAGTAGATAATCCTCATTGTCATTGCAATGCTTGCCTATACACGATCACACCACAGCAACCGCCTCCAGACGCTCTATGCCATATACCTAAAGACTTGTGGTCTCTCGGCTCGCGCATTCGATGTCTTGCACTCCTTAGGGCTTGTCATGAGCCATAAGTGGACTGCGAATGCGATGAAGGATATCTCAGAGGTCGCAATTACGGAGGTCCAGGAATCGATTCGGTATCGAGCATGGTTTTGGTCATACGACAATGTCAACATACCTATGCGGGTGTTCTCCATGCGGACTGATCGAGAAAACAAGTTTTACAGTGCGACGGCATGCACTGTCTACGTTCTCCCCAAAAATGTCAAGGTATCTGAAAATATCAACTCTAAATATCAGCAAGGAAGGCGGGAAGGGATGAAAGATGTTTTTGACATCAAGGACATCGTCCGCAACACGACAACCAACAAACATCTTGCGACGCAGGCAAAATACCAAATTCTCCGTTGTCTCCTTGGATCACCCACTTTTGCAGTATACAAGTGGCGGGGAGTTAAGGAACTACAACCCCCGCCACCGATCGACCTTCTCCCGTGCGGCAAAGAGCATGTCATTCAGCAGTTCATCTTGAAAACGGCAGACATCGATGAATCGAGCTACGAGGGTAACGAAAACGTCATAAAGGAATGGTTGAAACAGCTGAGGCTGGACTCACCAGATCAAACAAAACAGACAGCACTATCACGCCTTATTTTCAGTGCCGGTGACCAGCTGACAACAGATCGTACGCGTGGAATACAAAAATACAGACATGCCGATGTCAATGCTTATGAACGCCTGGACTTCCTTGTTCCGACATTTGGTTGGTTCCACCTTTTGATCGCTTTTGCAACATCACTACACAAGCAATATATGGGAACATCAGCTGGCACCGGGCTGCAACGTGCATTTGACATACTAAATCGAAAGGGCCTGAACACGCCTCATGTCGAGGGAATATTTTGGAAGAGTCTTGACGAGGCAATTGCGCACATCTGTGAGGCGCACATCCTTGCGTGCTGGCTACAGGTGACAGGAGAGAAAGACTTGCGGGCGCTGCTGTCGAAAACTCCACAGGAACTGTTGCAATACGCTGAGCACATCCACCGTGACGTGGCATCACGAAGGGCTCTTCACAACATGACCACACAAAGCGAGCTGGCTCGTGATCAGGTGCGCGAGCAGGCTACAATGTTTGTTACCGATGCACTTGTATATCTGGACCTACGAGAAGCAATTAAAATTGGAGACGTTGGGCGTATTGAGAACCTTATACCAAGCCTTCTCTTTCGCTTTGCCGGTGGTGGGAGCACCAAATACACGGGAGAAATGCTTGAGCTGATACAAGGAATGCAACGTGAGTGGTCACCAGAAGTGCGGTATGTGTCCATGTGCCTCCTTCCGCCATTATGTCGACTGACATATCCTTCCTAACGCAGAAATTTTATTCGGAACCACTGTTGGTTGGTTAACAGTGCGGGACAGCGGGACAGTTTTGTTGCTGTGGACCAAGCACAAGAACACAACGTTAAGGACATCAAAGTCACGTACCGCTCAATTGGACCGGGTGCAACACTGGATTATCTGTCGAAATTGTCCCCAGGTATTCCTGTCTTCCGTGCCATCCGAGAACACATGAAGTGGCAACACCAATCGATCCTCGTTCGTGGGACACGGCACAATGATGTTGACAAAAGTAAGGATGTTGAGAAATATATGCGGATTATTGTCAGCGAGGGCTGGTTTGAGGAAAAAAAGGGACGCACTCTGAAATCCGTAAAGGACCGGGTAACAGACTTTGTTACCAATGGGACGATCGCCGTGACTCAAGGGAAGACCATTGATCGATGGTGGCAGACAAGGAACTTTACACGTAGGACTGGAAATATATGGGACGACAATGAGATGTGGCTGATGGATGAGATGTGGGACGGAATGGACACGGGTTAGTGTAGTGGGAGCAAAGTTTGTAAAACATTATATTTGTGGACCGGTATGAATATCAGTCCTAAGGAACGTTTGAGCGATTCATGGCTATCGGAGGGTATGAAACAACTGTATGTAATGGAGTTCCGAATGCGCCATGAGCTGGTATATGTTGTTGGGGAAATGGTGGCTCCGTGTATGCTGGATATGGTTGTACTGGCATTGGGTATGATGACTCGATGCCGGCGCATGACAGCATGTTGGCGTTCACATGAGCCATCGGAGGTCCATACAAATATAATCCAGGGAACACATGTTGTTGCGGTGTCGGAAGTGTGGATAATGATGCAGTGGGGGTTCCAGGGTATGTCGAGTAGCTTTGGTGTGCCATGGCAGATGTTGTGGAGGTGGATGGAGAAATGGTTGGCATAGACACCATCGGGCGAAGGCAGTGAGTCTAAAGTAAGGATGTAATTGTTTAATAACGTAGCGATAAGGATGGACTTACATTGGAAATGTTGGCGGTCTGAACTGGTATACTTGGGATACTCCGCTGGTCATGTTGTACTTTTGAACGGGAGACGCGCAGCCTTGGTGGATGAGCAGCCAGTCTCTTGGCCTCCTTTGCGCGGCGTGCTTGCTCAGCCTTGACTTGCTTGGCTGCTGCCTTTGCCTCTTCCCTCTCTCGTCACTTTGTGTTGTCCTTCAATCTCTTGGCTTCCATCATAATGGCTGTTGTTTTGTCATCGACGTCATGGAGAATTTGAAGGACCTCATTGCCGAAGTCCTCAAGCCATATCCAGTGCCGCACATGAGTAGAATCAATGTCAGCAAGGGTCTCCCAACGTTTGGATGCAAATGCTGTAACAACAACATTTGGCATGACGGCCTCGCACCCATATGGACAATCGGAAAAATGAGCCAACCATGCCTCTGCTCTCCACGTCTCAATGGCATCACGTGCATCCTTAAGGTGCTGATCTCGACGTATTGTAGGGCCACGAGGCTTAGACTGGTCACAGTTGGGGTTCAACATCCGACATTTTCCGGATGTGTTGCTCTTCTTGCTGGGGGTAGGATGTGTAACAATCGAGGTGGAGTCACTATCGTTGCTAGGGGTAGATGGGTGTGATGTAGGAGAGCGTTGTTTGATGCGTTTATTCTCACAGCTGTCGCAACAAATGCCGATAGCATCTATAAGCAGATGTAAGGTCAGATGACTACGGATAAAGTCAATAAAGGCCAACTGAAAAGACGTACTTTCTTGCCGTGGTGGGTTGAAGAAATATTCATCTCCAACATCACGGCAGCATTCCTGTGTGGTGATCCATTCCCGAAGGCCAACTTCGAGCTCCTTTACATACTGGGTAGGCTCTGTGGAGTCATCAGGAAAACGGCAAAATGCTGAATGCTTCTTAATGCCTCTTAATGCCTCTTATCCGCTTATTAAGAAGGGCACCCTGCTTAATAAGAGCAATAAAGAAGCATTAAGAAGCATTAAGAAGCATTCAGCATTTTGCCGTTTTCCTGATGGACATCACATCCTTGTTTCCCCTTTCTTGAAATACAGTGGGCTGAACAAGGAGGTATGCCATGCCACATGAGCCTTGCCTCCGACCTGCTCTGCCAGCTTGTTGATACCAAATTGAGAGGGACTTTGGGACCATAAATTGCACTACAACTTCGATATCTGGGAGATCACAGCCCTATGGTATTGTGTAACAAATGATAAGTATGAGTGAATCTGTCATGAGCGCGGCATACTCACCATCCCAGCTGCCTCTGTGGCAAAAAGAATATCTAGCCTGCCAGTGCTAAATTGTTGCATCACAAGCTTCTTTGAGAGTGGCCCTCGACGAGAATGATAGCATGCTGTACGACCTTGAAGGCTTTGGGCAAATTCTCCTCAAACCAATCTCGTGCTTGCATAGCAAGGATGATGTCGTCAAAAAAAATAATTGCGCGTTGAAGTTTAACTTCCTTGGCCAAATCCGGAATCAGAAACCTCAATGCCTCGAGATCTGACTTCCCTGCTGTCATGAAGCGTACATTCCATGCTAGATTGGGTCTGTCATTTCCTAGATTGAGATGAAATGTAGTTGCAGATGTAAGATGGAGGGATGTTCGAATTTCCTGGAGATCATTTCGGGTGAGTGTTGCTGAGGTAAGGAGGAAGGGGACCTGAGCGGAGACAAAAGACCGTAAGGTGCCAAGCTCTGAATACACCTCACGGAACTTCTTCCCCCACTGAACCATACAGTGGATTTCATCGAGGATATATGAACATATATTAGTGGCAAATGCTGCAGAGCTTAGTAGCTCTCGAAAGGCTTGATGTCGGAGGCACATGTCCGGTGATGTGATAAGAATGCGGTATTTTCCATTCTTGATGCTCTGATTTGTGTAAGCAGACATAAATCGTAAACGACCTGTAACTTACCTTGAGTAATTTGGAGGTATATGTCTCACCATTCAGGGCAAGTGCCTCAACTCCGAGTTGTTGAAATCGCTGTGCCTTGTTCCATCATTGGTGAGCGTACTAGTAAGGAAACACGATAACTATTATACACATACCTGATCTTCCTCAAGGGCATTGAGAGGGGATATAATAATTATAAATTTCTCGGGCCAATAAAACAGAGGCAGGACAAAGGGAATTGTCTTCCCAGCCCCAGTTGGAGCGATTAGCTCACAATCCAGACCTAGAATTAGGCACTCGGCAACATCAAGCTGCCAGGAATGAGGGGTGATAACATTATTTGACCGCCTCTGACATTCTTCAGACATGTGCTGGCGTGCATGTGTTGAGTTGTAGCCCCAGTGTGTGGCAGCAGAGCAGCGAGCTTCTTTTAGTAGAGAATATGAGTGATTTCGTTGTTTCGCATGGGCCTGGGCTCGCAGTTCAGTTTTAGGGACAGTATCGGACTCATGAGGCATGAGAGAAAATGGAGAGAACTTGAGCAAAGGTCACTGATCATGTTTATCAATACACTGCGTGCAAATAAGACTTTTCTCGGAGAAAAAGTCTAAGGAAAACCCTGTGAAATGTTAAACTCTTATCAGAGTTTATCTCAAAAAAAAACTTTGAGAAGAAAAGTTTAACTAATTTATAAGTAATATCGGCAAGCTAAGTCCGATAAAAAAAACTTCAACTCCATTCTGAGTTTTCTGCCGGGCAAGCAAAGAGTTAAACTCTTTCTCTCGGCATTTGCCAAACGAGAAAGTCTCGTGCATCACATGGTACTACCAGCAAAAATATATATAAACTTTTTTTTACTGTACCTGAATGATATAACCATTTCCTAAATTGTCTACAAAATGTTAAACTCTTTCTGATTGGCTGGTAAGTCACACCTCCCTGATTTGTCATCATCCTTGACTTGTCCAACGGTCTGACGGTCCGACCATCTTGTCAGAACTGTCCGAGTGTCGGACAGTCGGACAGTCGGACTGACACTCAGCTGGACTGTTTGACTGTCCGAGTGTCTGACACTAAGACAGTCACATGTCCGAGTGTCCGACACTAGGTACAGTCGCGCTGTCCGACTGTCTGACATGCTACACATGGTCGCGCTCTCCGACTCTAACTGTCCGAGGTCTAGAATTTATGATGCTTCTTAATGTGACTTATTCGCTCTTAATCACCTTAATTGTTCGACACACTAAGACTCAATTTTTAAATAAGAAAGTCGCGACTCGCGATTAACCGGGCAGCTGTTCCTTTCTCGTCGCCCTCGTCGCCCTCACCTGGGGCTGCCCGCCCGCCGCCGTCAGCTGGGGCAGCATGCCCATTGCCTTCGCCTGGGGTGGCTGGGGCAGCTGGGGCGAGGATGCAGCCTGCGCCCTCGCCTAGGTGTTGCCCTCACCTGGGCTGCCTGCCCGTCACCCCCGCCTAGGACTGCACATCCATTACGTTTGTTGCCCCCGCGTCCGAGTGTGCTAGTCAGGGATCTCTCGGACTGATTGCGCCTGCTACCATGACGGGGGAAACGAGGGTGGTGAAATTGTAAAAAGGATCGGGTCGGTAGGGCTGCACACCGTGACCACGTCATTTCAGCTCAGCCCCAATTCAACGTCTCGGCCGTGCGTTGGCTTCTGGCTCGGTGGCCGTGGCTCGGTCAATTCCCTTGCATGGGCCAGTTGGCCCTGTGCCTGGCTTTGATCGTGTGCGGTCCTGTACCCAATGAATGATGCTCGGATTTCTGAAGGCGTACAGTTACAAATCTACATATTCCTGTTCATTCGTTTAGGGTGGTCTGCTTAGAAAAGAAAAAAAAGGACGCACGTTTATCATACTCGGGCAAGAGGACATCACATTCCCTCGACCCGCTCTTTATCAATCACATTTCACCTTGCCAAACCTGTTCAGAAGCCAGTCGTCTAAATCACTGATATCAGGGTTCGTCGAAGGTTTGGCTCGCCCTTCTGCAAGTGGAATATATTGAGCGGCCGTTCTATGAGTTCGTTTGGGTATCAGATCAGACACGGAGGCTGAGGCGCGGAGGAGTAAACAGGAGCGCACCGCCACTCTTCATCCGGGAACCGCAGATCCATTGGCAGCTTGACGTCCAGGAGTTTTCTTTCATATGGTCGCAAAGTCTTTAACCATTCAGGGTTGTAGCAGTTCTCAGGCAACCCTAAGACTGCAACCCCATCTTTCGAACGAGTAGAGTGGACCCGACGACGTCTACTGTTGCCTTGTCGTGCAACATTACGGCTATCCCATTTCTCTCCGCACGCCAGGAGGTCCATCGTTCTAAGCCAAACTATCAGCTCATCAGAGCGCCATGCTTCCTTTACAATAGCATAGTGGCTCTGTCCAAGATGGCCACCATTTTCATGGTCACTCTCGTCGTCACTGAGAACTGCGCGTGACATTTGGGACAGAGGCTTGATGAACTCGTGAATGTTGTGATAATGCAATGCGTTTAATTGGCTTTCAAAGCACTGGTAGTTTGGTCAGTGCTGATAACGAAAAAAGAGGAGTCAACCTCACAGTCTGTTTACGTTTCTCGACCCTGGTCCGCTGAGAAGCTTGCTCGTACATTGTTATGCCCGATGCAGTTGTGGTGTTCTTTTTTCGACGTGTCGATTGTAACGTCTGTAGATAATTCATGAAGTAACTGTGCAAATGTTTCACTTCGCCAAAAGGGTGACCGTTCTGCAAATAGTCATCCACAAACACGTCAGCCATGCGACGATTCCATGGGCTATTTTCTGGGTGTATTTCTGAGAAGTCTGCTTG
>WTXF01000121.1:0-94867 GCA_022496215.1 Russula brevipes | reverse complement strand
TCTGTATGGTGCGGCCGAGCCACTTGCGCGCAAGCCACGCCAGCCCCGGCTTGAGTGGGCGCCCGCGCGGGTGATGGAAGAGCAACGCAGTGTCGATGCACCGCGGGTGTGCGAGTTGCAGAGCGTGTAAATCTGACTCGAGCGAGTGGCCTAGCAGGATCGTTGATGGTGTTAGGAGCGTGCGAAGATGTGCTTGAACATCGACAAGCGTTGTGGTTATAGGTTCCAGCGCCTGAGCTGTGATGCCAGAGAAGCTGAATATGGGGTGAGGTACGAAAGAAGTGCGTGATTGATAAACGTACCGAGTGAGATAGTCGGTGATCGGACTTGGTGGCTTGACAAGCTGATCATACACGACCTTGCTTGTTGCGAAGTCGATGATGCAGACTCGAGTCAGTGCCTTCCCATCCGCGGTCAAGCACTGAGGATTAATCTTTGTCAGCACATGATAATACGAACGCAACAACAACACGCACCATCTCACAATCGATCGCGTAGGCCGATTGAGCTCCCGAGTCGGTGTCTGTAGCGGGCTGTGGTGTCTCTATCCATCCATCTGGCTTTGTAAACACGTCTGCCAGATAGGAAGGGACAGGGTAGTCGTTCTCGATCATCTGCTCTACTGTGAGGAGGTACCGGGATGGGTCCCTTTGTCCTGTACGCTCCGCTGTATTAGTAAGGGATATCAGCGCTTCAGCATTAAAAAAAGAATGCGCAGATGGAACGAACCTTCGATGCGCCCTTGCAAACGCCTCTTCTTCTCTTCGCCACTGACAGGGGTCTGGAAGAACGTGTTGAGGACGGAATGCATGCGATTTGCATCGCCTGGGGCACGGGTTGGACACGCATGAGAGAATGTGCGTGCGATAAAAGGGATGCCACCGCAGAGTGCTACGGCTTCCTCGGAACGCGGATCGACGGAGGATGGTGGGTCAGTTGGGGATGAGTCCGGCAATGGAGGATCTGGTGGGAGAGGTATAGCGATGGGGAGGTTGGGGTTCTCAGTGGCAGAGGTGGGGAGGGGAGGGAGAGAAAGGACTGTGGATGTAAGCCCTGGAACAAGGAGAACCACTAGCTTTTGGATGCTGCGTGGGTTCTGGAAACATGAAAGCGTGAAGAATATGAACGTAAGGGGGGAAGACTAACCTGCACTCTAATCCAACTCGGTGGTGGGGAATCAGCTATGATGTGAAGGACAAGATCGCGAATATCCTGGTTGCAAGGAGTAATGAGTACGAGAACTGAATGGGCAGCACATGAGGAAGTACGTTAATCGTAACAGGATCTCTGCGCTTGATTATCTCTGAATTCGAATACAAAAACCGGGGAGGGTTTGCCTGTGGGGTGTGAGATTGTTCGAGTACTCGGGCAGGGGATATCGAGACACACACGTCGAGTTTCACGTCTGTTTTTCTTGCTTTTTTTGCCTTTCGTTTTTCCACTTTTTCCCATTGCGCATCGCCAAGTTCCTCTTCAGGAACGACTATTTCGGATTGTGAAACGCGCGGGGACTTTTTTTGTTTCTTGGATGGGGCAGACGAAGTCGAAGAAGGCCGTTTCATGACGGTCGCTGTTCCTTGAACTTTACTCGACCTCGACAGGCCAGGCCCTTTCACGGACGCCGCATATTGTCGTCACGTGTCTCAGCACTGGCAACTTCACCGGTTCCCATCGATTGGACGATTCCAACCACGTCGAGCCCAGAGATGGAGTGCCCCAGGAATAACCAAACCTCAAGCAAGAGCTCCTATCTTGTTCGCAATAGGGGCACGTTTCTATTCTAGTCGCCATATCGACTTGGTTCTTACAAAGCTCTACATAGTCCAATACAAGATCAAGGTGCTCATTCCACCTGAGTGGAAAGACCACGAACGTGTTCAATGTATGTGTTTCTGCATATCATATTCGTTGTTCCAATATTGATATGCACAAAGTCGGGTTTGATCCAGGCTGCGAGGCTATGATATACACCACCGATGGAACACCCTTGTAGGGTGCAGTGTTATTTTCAATACCTTAACAGAGATCTGGGCTGAAGGCGTCATCGGTTTAGGTATCACCGGCGGCTTTGGCGGGGATAGACGAGTAGAATACACCATTCCTCCTGATGCCCGCAAAAATGGTACGCACTCCTTCGTTGCCGAAGCCACCTGCAATAGAATATTTGGCGTCCCATGGAATGGCGACTCCATCCAACCGCCCGATGTTCGTCTCTTCACCTGTCCACAGCATGGGGAAATCTTCATACAGTCTGTAGCACAACAGGTGCTTCAAAGTTGCTTCAGCTGATCTCGTCGTGCCCAATATGCCCTGGGGCCTTCTTTGAGACTTCACCACGCTTCGCGAGCTCGTCGCCACTCTTCCGGATAATTCGGCGCTCCAAAATAAAGCACTTACTGTCGCAAATGCTATCATGAACATATCTTACAATAACGATCCTGAGAGTATCTCGGCTGCGCGCAAGCTTGCCAACGAAGTGCTTGACGACAGCTGGGAGGGGCGCGATGCGGGCATATACGAACAAGGACCAAAAGAGGCGCAAGTCTGGGGGACCGGCCATTGCCATATTGATTCCGCCGTACTTCAAAGCTTCAAAGATCACGGTCGTCCCGGATCCGGCTTGGACACCCAATGTCGTGGTATTGACTGGTTCGGGCTCATGGTATCGGGAGATACCCTGCTTCCTTGGACAATGGTCTGCTGGACTGGGAGTCATCTAGTCATTAGGTGTATAGCGACGTGGAATCATGGACAAGGCTCATGATCTCCTGGTGTTAAAGGAGTTTAAAGACCAATGCCGTTCAGTTTAGTTACTGTAATGCTTTTTCGCCGTTCTTCGAGTTGTAACTTACCTCATTCCTGCCTTGTCGATTATGAATCAATATCGTGTTGTGTCTAACACACCGAGAACTTGCAAAGGTAAAACATGATGACTTCTCTACGGCCTCAACTCCCGTAAACGCATAATGCGCTGCTAGGAGGTATCTACGCATTACTCTTGGCCCTGTACGGAATCCGGCCGGGACGATGGATCTGTAAGATCCTCTCCTTCTATCCTGTGTCGGTGATGGCGCCGTGCGAAGCGCAGGTACCGCGAGAAGCGCGGTGGCTGCGAGGCCCGCCGCTCCGTTGGCTTTCCCCCAGCAAGCAGTGTCTCCAGCGCTTGAAAGTCTGCAAGAAAAACCGCATCAGCTTCTCCACCCAAATAAACAGGCGACAAGAGAAAAGAGGCGAGGATTTTGCTACGCACCGTGCCGGCAGATCGGACACGAACTGGACAGCTCAAGAAGCCAAGGGTCGACGCACGCCTGATGGAAGAGGTGCTTTCCTTCGCACGGGAGCACGCGTACATCGTCACCATCCTCAAAATCGACGATACAAATTGGGCATGTCTCGCGACCAATCGATTCCGGTAGCGGGTCGGCTTCTGCGTGTGTAACCTTCGACGGACCGGCCCGTGGGCGAGCAGGCGGGACGTCTGCCAGCTCGTCGTCGTCGTCGTATGGCTTATCGACCCCGCTCGCACCTGCTACATCTGTAGCCGCGACCTGTACCGGTTCTGAATCGGCAGGCGACGCAGTGTCACCTTGGGTATCATGCAACTCGTGACCTGGTTGCTCCCCGTTCCCGCGCGCCTCAAGATCCTTCGCCTGCATCTCTTGTTGCCCTTCTGTTTCGGCACGGCGCGCCCCGAACTTGATGAGCGGAAATGTATCGAGGATCGCACGCGTAAGGACGGTTCCACGACCTGGTCCGCCAGCGTCTCCTGCGCTACCGGCGGAACGATAGCGCTCGGGGTGACGTATGGCACGAATTACCTAAGCACTGTGAGCGCAGCTCCCAACTCGAGGAAGACAAAAGGCGCCTACGCCGGTAATGATGACCACAGCAAACAACCCCGCAATACAACCAGTGATGGCATAAAGAATGACCCTGAAATATGGTACGTGTGAGTGGCCGGTTAGCAAAGGAAGTGATGCAGGCTTCACATCGCAAGGGTGGTCTTTGAGTTACCCCCACTGCCAGAAGCCACAGTTGGAGTGGTCCGATTTTCACCATCGGTGCTATTGATACCCAGGGAGCCTGTAGCATTGTACGCGGCAAGCGTTGCCCATAAGTAGCCCGGTGATGTCGGATAACCAGCTTCGCGAGTCGCGGAAATTTCGGGCTCGGAGGCGTTGAGCGTTGTGGCATTATATTCGCCATATAAACTAACGTTGATAGCCTCAAATTGGCCTAGAATAACTCGCGCGGACGCCAGGGACTGTGTGGAAAAGATGTCCATAAGCGGTGTGAAGTCAGGGTCTTTGTATCCTTGATTTATAATGCACGCGCTTGACCATTCCGAGTAGAGGAGCTAGATTGACATGAGTATCGGGGCACAACGTTAGCATGGGAACGAGGGCGCACGGCTCCGATTGCTCCTCTTTCGACGGCCAGTGTGAAAATGTCGACGTCTTGAGATGCATGTGTCGAATTAGCATCACAAGCGACGAACGCGATCCAAGGCGTGATCGCTGAATAGTGTACGTCAGGCTCCACGGCAAAAGGAATTCGGGGCGTCCACGATCGGATAACGATTGCTCACTGGTATCGCCGGTAGCATTCTTTGCGTCATCTTCCGAGAAACGCACAAGCGCACCCTACCTCACACATAAGTGGCAGCACGCCAAAGGCCAGGACAAGCTGCACGCACCTTGCTAACACCGGTTGTGTTTTGGCCGACGAGTTGATACGATACCCTTTGCGAGTCTTCCCCGGGCAAACTGGGAGAGAAAAGAATGGATTAGCACCCAGCAACCCAAGTCCGGGCAGGATCGGATGATAAGGGAATAATGGAAGACAACGTGTCGTGAGTATTCACAGCAGTGAGAACAATAGGCAGGACAATAGGGCGCCGCCTATCGAATCAGCTAGAGTCGAGCAGTCTTTGTCCTCTCGCCGTTGGCGAATTGCCGGGATGCTGATGCTCTGCACCAGCAAGGGGCTCGCACGGGCGCCACTCGGCGCGTTGTCGGCGCCGAGTCGCTGCCTGTCCCGACAGAACACCCAACATCCGGTGGACCACGGACAACCATGTTCTGGAGGCGAAAAAATGACTCACCCGCTGGCAACGGGACTATACCACTGCACAATCACGCGGGAGATATCGGACACATTGAGTCCGTCCTGGATGGCAAGGCCAGTGTCATTTGTTGGCTCGGCCGGTATATACGCAGAAACAGGGAAGGGTACAGCTAGCAGACCAATAAGGAAGGGATGAAGGAGGGGAATCATAGAGTGAGATGGACAGAAGAAGGGAGAGTGTTCAGCTGGCTGACGATGGACATGGGTCGGAGAACACGCCCATGGAGTGTGGCCGGCAAATGGAGTCCCGTGCGCGTGCGCGAGTGGCCGTGATTGGGAACTGCCACCCACGGACCCTCGTATCAGTCTCGTATCTCATTCCCACAACCGCCCATCATTCAAGCTCAGCTTACAGGTACCACGCGATGGGCGCTACTTGTCTACTCTACTTGTTCTTTTATACTTCCTGAACGACTTCCTCCAGTGACTCTGTAAAGATTTCCATCCCCTTCGCGAGATCCTCGGATGAGACATTCAATGGTGGGATAAACCGCAACGTCTCGTACACCGAGGTCGTAAGCAAAAGCATGCCCTTCTCCAGGCAGCGCTTCGACAGCTTCGTGGCCAACTTTGCTGGTGTACCCTCCTTGACAACGCGGTCGAACGTCGAGTGAAACGGCGAGGCGAACTCAATGGCGATCATCAAGCCTTGTCCACGCACATCGAGGATGTGCTGTCCGATGATCGGGTTGGCTTGCAGTGCCCTCAGCACTTTGAGCAGCTCGGTGGATCTGGATTCAAAGGGGATGCTTTTAGCATCTGTGATCAGCTCGGCCCAAAGAGTTTCGAGTCGCACCGCGCATTGACGTTATCGAGGATCTTTTCTTCTTTGAAGGCATCTACAACAGCAACCGCTGCAGCACATGATACTGGGTTTCCGGCGTATGTTCCTCCCTATGGTTCACCCTTCAGGCTTACAGTCAGATGACAGCATGCCGTCTTACCATCGTTCCGGGCGTTAGTTTGTCTGTCAGCTCCTTCCTACAGACGACGGCACTGAGCGGGAATCCATTCGCAAGACCCTGAGATAATTGATTATCGTCCAGCATGACAGCAATGCCAACAGACCACGTACTTTGGCCATGACTATGATGTCAGGTCGCACCCCACTGTACTCGATACTGAACATGCGCCCGGTCCTTCCGAACCCACTTTGCACCTCATCGATGATAAGTAGCAAACCGTGTTTGTCGCAGATGGCGCGCAGCCCTTGCAGAAAAGCGGGCGGTGCTGGGACATACCCGCCTTCACCCAGTACGGGTTCGATGATGATCGCTGCGGTGTCGGACGGCGCGGTTTGCTGTGAGAGTAACAGCTCCACCTGGTACAGCGAGGCCCGCACGATTTCAGACTCATCCGCGCCAGGCGCGGCACTAAAATGGTGCCAATAAGGGAACGGCGCGGTCAGTACACCAGGCTAGCAGTCCACACGGCATCCATCCCACATGAGACAACTCGCATAATTTGGGGAGTGGGATGAGAACACACCATGAGCGGTGAGGAGCCGTCAGCATATATCGTCTTGCTCTTCGTGACCGCCATCGCGCCGAAGGTCCGCCCGTGGAACGCGCCCTGCATCGTGATGATGTTCTGCTTCCGCGTGATGCCGCGCACCATCTTGAGCGCGGCCTCTACCCCCTCCGAGCCCGAATTTGTGAAGAAGAACGAGTCGAGCGATGGGTGTGGCATGATGGGAAGTAGCCGTTCGATGAGGCGCAAGTATGGCTCGTGATACGCGATGCTGCACTGACTACTGCTCAGGATAGGGGAGACGCCGCGAAGAGGGAGAGCTACCTGTCCGTGCACGAGATTCAGACATTGATCTGCCGCAGCTTTGCTCACTTTTGGATGGCAATGTCCTATAAGATTCTTACATTCAGCGTCAAATGGCGGGAGAAAAGACTCCAGGCGCACCCAAGTTCGTAACGCCGATTCCAGACGTAAAATCGAGCAACTTCCGTCCGCTGTACATCGTCACCCACGAACCCTCGCCTTTTTCGATTACATCTTCTGTGAGGTGGTTCAACCCTTTTGACACATGGCGTTGAGCAAACTCGAGGAGCGGTGCAGTGGTGATCGAGCGCCCTCTGCAACATGGAGGAGAAACATGTGAGATGGGCGGACTGGCGCCCGCAGCCCAAATAACTCAACGCACAATGCTCGTGCAACCAGCGCGCGTGAGTCGCGAGATGCTGTACGAAGCAACTTTTGGGCAAGGGACATTCAGTTGGGAATTGATGAGGAGGAAATCCGTCAGTGGGGGCGATGACACCGGGCTGGGGTGATGAGGCGTATGTGAAGAATCGACTTTTCTTTATCGCGCTTTTATAGGCTCGAGAGGATCGCAAAACGTAAAGTAGACAATTGGAGACTTCGAGTTCTAGGCTCTCCAAAACTTCGCCTTATCTGTCACAAAATAACGGATGTCTCTAGTCATCAAATCCACAGGTGCGATGGTTCGAGAACAACGGTAGGACGGGCGGGTTCTCAAAGTCTCAAGATCTCCAGCTTCACCCCCTCTTCATCGACCTGTTCACGGATTTGCAGAAAATCACGCCATATCTTGGGAGATGACTCGGACGGGAGGAGACGGAAAGCGTGGCTTACATAAATTTTCTCACGTCTCAAGTCTCAAAGATCGGTGATGTCAGAAGCCAGAACTTGCTCATGCATTGGATACAACCATTCTCTCCTTGCGTCTGCCTATAGATTTGTTGGTGTCGCGTCTGTGCTAGTACTAGTAGCGTACAAGGGACGAAGTGAGACATGTCAGGCATGTCAGGCTTAAGCCGACAGGGTGCCGCTGCGAACTCTAATAGAAGATGTTGCTCCCAGAAGATCGCCTAGCAATCGACGGGATCGAACGGTACTCGACAGCCCGGGAGTTGAGTGCGAAATCTTCACTACAGAAGATTTCGTGGGGCGATTTTGTCATGAATGTCATGAATCTGCCATACTAATCTGTCATGGAACTATCCAGGACCTGGGTCGGACAAAAATACGTGGATGCTGCTGTGGTCTTCATGAAAGTGGAGATGATTTGAAGGGCCTCATATATATATGTATCTTTATTATTAGGACTACTGTATTGAACGTTCGCGAATCCTCAAGGCCTCAGGCAGGCCTCAAGCCTCAAGGCCGACGAGTTGCGCCCTTTATGCATTATGTCTCCACCCTTACCGACGAAACGAAAGGCACAATCACATGTCTAGTTGGCCGCACTTTCTGGCTCACATTCGGAGCCGTGCGTCTGCGTCGCGACTGCCCAGATCATGCGACCAAGGTCACGTATAATGCTGCGGATCACGGCACAGTGAAGAGAGGAGGACATGTTCGACGCCAGAGGGCAGAATAACAACATGAACAACGACAAGGAGATCGCAGACCTCTGTGAGCGCTGCCCATTTACACCGAGTAGAAGATAAACGGAGATCCCAGATGCACCATCAAGGTGCGCGAAGGTTATATACGTTCCACATGCAATGTAAGAGTGGAGGATAGCATGGAGGATAGAAAATTGTCGTTCGTGAACCGGCAGCTGTGCACACTGCCTGAGGTCGCCAACAGCCTTTACAGCCACGTGACGGCCATGTCTGCACTCAGCAGCCGCTTAACTCGGGCAGAACGTGATTAAGAGGCCCACCTGTGTGACGAGACGTCATCTTAGAGAAGAGAGGAAGGCTTAAGATAGGCTTACATCGTTGACCTGGCAGGAGGCTAGGACTTCGTTATCATCCGAGTTGTGGTATGCCGTGCTGCAACCCGACGAGGTACCTAGACAAATTATTTAGCCCCCGAATCGGTGGATGACACAGCAGGTCATACAAGTGGCGCCTCGGCCATCGCAGCCATTGAAGAAGCTACCCAGCCGAGATTAGTGCCGCGCATACATATGGGAACACGAAAACCTGCCTGAACTGGACAGGGACATTTAGAGCGTGCCTGTAGTAATAATTAGATGAACATCAGCACGCGTCATTGTCGGATTAGTGGGGCAACACACGGTTCGATTAGTGAAATGTCCACGTATGACCCGCACCCCTCACACGCAGGATTATTCAAGTTAAATTCCACAAGCGCACAGCGCTCGCCATTCAGTTGGCACTGACCTGTCCCAACGCATCAGGACCACTATGATGGCCAGTTATCACGTGTTAGCGGAAAATTCACCAGTCTGCAGATAACTGAGATGTGCATGAAGAGAGTGCGGTCAATGCGTTGCTCGGTGCTAAAGCTGTCCCAAAGGATGACAAATACTTACGCAATGCCAGATTGGGCTGGTCCATTGCTTGTCCAGTCCTCACCGTTCGAAAGGATAACCCCACCAATGACGAGTTGGGGCTGTTCTCACGCAATCGCACCCCACCTTCAGTTCCATGCCATCTTGAACACTCATGAGAACCAGGTCCTCACCTTTCCCAGGTCGCATCTTCGCGGAGAGAAGTCAGCACTCTGCTGCACGCGAAACCTGACCATGTTTCTGGGCTTACCGATTGTCGAAACGGATGGTATGCGATTCCGTACGCACAAGCATGACACCAGTGCTGGAGAGCATGGAGAGAGCGAGCAGGATGAAAGTTTGCCTCATGACGGAAAGAAAAAGAAAAAGGAGATGCAATGCGTAGAGAGAAAAAGAAGTGGGATCAAGAAGCGCAGTTTAGAGCTGGGTGTACGTTGGGTACGAGTAGAAGAACCTCGAGGCGAGGTTGGTGCAGACTTGAGGAGTGGCCACAGTCGGTGTTATATGTCTGTGCATACACTGTCAGTACCTCCAGCCCCCTAGGTCCGCAGAACAGAGTTATTTCTGTCTCTGGACAAGCTTTGATGTTGTGGCGTCACGGCCGAAGGCTTGCGCATTGCCAAACGTAAAGATTGTATGATGGCAGTTCCGGGTGGGAATATTCACGGGAGAGTAGAACATGGGATATGTCCATCTTCGCCTTCGGGTACTAGTACTACCTTACTTGCGTGGCTGGAGGCACCGTCTCTGAGCTCCCTCCGAACTGCTTGTTGGTGTGGACTTGCACTGCGATATGGGGAGGCCCTAGCAATCATAAAAGCCTTACGCAATTTTGGGGCACTTTTTTCGAGAATTTCACTTTAAAAAAAACTTGCGAAGAAGACCCGCTGCGGAAGATTTAGAAGCGAACATACTTGACATTTTTTGAGCTCAAAGAGAGATTGATCAAACAGGGGACTTCGCTCTCAGAAGCTGGCCCGAATTAGTAATCGTACCAACTGAACGGTGTTTGCAATCGGATAAGCCCTTCTTACCAGACCGGTGGGATGATACGTGTGCCGGGTACGTATAGACAGGAGCAATTGGATAGTAATAACAAGGCAATTCGAAGAGTGGGAAAGGCAAGTTGGTTCCCACTCTCCCATCGGCTAACAACCATCAACACGACACGCGGATAACTCCGACGCCTGGCTTCCGAATAGCGAAGAGGGACCAAAGTACACGTCCGTCGTCGTTTCGTTTCGAATGACTCCTCGAATGGTGTGCTAGATACTTGGAGTTAGCAAGGAAACACGGAACGCGATCAGTCTTCAAAGCTTCAATTTCGATCACACAAATTGGCATAATTTACGAGCCCAGCACAGAATGTTCGGAACACCGAACACGGCCCTGCGACACCGGACTCTAATGCTTCGCGCATGCATAAAACCTTTGGACCAGTAATTCAGGTTCGGGTACAGTGAATAGTCACTGCACTGCATCAGATCCCAACGTTGTTCAATTAGGGCCATCGGCTATCAAGAAGAATATTGCAGAAATCACAATCCCCTTTGAAACACTGAAGACCAAGACAACTACTGCACTGCCGCGAGGGCAGTATCGGTTAGGTAGACACCTCATAATAGACACCTTTGTCGTTGAGGTGATTGCTCCAGCGCGCTCGGATGCCTACATGCAGGACTCTTCAAACCTTCTGATCGATCTAATGTGCAAATGCCCTGTAGCTAATGCCCTGTAGTCAACGCTCGGCAACGTGTGCATTTCCACGGGTTCGGCCTCGCATAAATCTTCCTTTTTTTTTTTGAGTCTATTATTGTGCGTCTTGGGGTGCAAAACCCTACGTAGCACTTCGCGCCTGTGCGTTACGATGGTGTAGCTACTAATGTGTGGTATGACCCTGTCCACAGCACATCAGCAGCTGATGTGTTGTTCTTCCAACGGCTACTGAGGCAGGCGGCGAGCGCATGATAACTGCGCGAGAGGCCCGAATCATGATGTCGCCTTAGCTAGGAGGGCGATCGGGTAGCAGGGCGACAGGTGGGCTTTCGGTGTTCGCCGAGTTGCCTGAGTTGATTTGCTACATTGCCTACAGTATTTGGCGCGAGCGTGGCTCGTTTGAGGGGAGATGACCGGATGACAGGGGGTGCACCCGGGCGTGCTTCCGTCGCGGCGCGTAAACCTCTACTCCTGCGTGTCCTCATCCTACCAAGGATTCACAATTTAGATCCTCAACAGCCCTTTCTCACCACATGTGGAGATGCCCAGTTTACTGGGTAGGACCTAATTAGTTAAGTCGTCTGAGTTAAGTCGTCTGAGATCGACCTTGACACGAGCGTGGCTTTTGAAAGGTATTTAGGGATGTGGTGGCTATCGGTTATTGATAATGGCAGCCATCATCGAGTTCGCTCAGAGCCCGAGCGCCCGACAACTTGGAAATGGTACTACTGTTTTCGGCGTCGTGGTACACGCACTTCATAACTCTGGTGTGATCATGGGAATATTAATGTACAGCGCCACGCAACAATAGGATGCACTTTCAATCGCTTGCATGCCTGTATTCACTCTGTTCCAGATTGATGGTTTACAGGGACAGTATCAAAGGGCGGTAAACCCCACTCCTCTGGAATAAAGGCCTCGAGGGAGCGGAGAACCTGGTCAGGTTTCTCTTTGAGTTGCGAGGAGGACTCGACAACAAGCAGATTCTCGTCCGGGACCCACACAACTAAGCTCAAAACTGAGATCAAGTAGATGGCAGGACGGCAACGGGGCGAATAAACTCACCACTCATCCCAGCACGCCTACCGGCCTGCACACCCGGAATCGCATCCTCGAACACGAGCCCCCGCGCGCGCTCCTCAAGCTCGGCCTCGGTAATCGCGTCGCCCTCCTCATTGGCGCCTACCGCGCGTCCGAGCTTGCGAGCGGCGGCAAGGAAAACGTCCGGGAAGGGCTTGCCGCGGCCCGCGGCGTCATCCCCGCAGACGACGTCGGAGCCGAAGTGCGAAAACACGTTTTGTAGATGCGCCGCCTTGAGCTTAAAGTTGCGCCGCGTGGAGCCGGTCGCGATGGCGATGGGGACACCATGGGCGACGAGGTGCGCGACGAGCCGCGCCACGCCGGGGAGGAGCTGCACGTGCGGCCAGCGCGCGTCCTGTGCTGTCCTGCGCTGTGCGAGGTAGTCGTCGATGGTGAGGGTGATGTCGGGGAAGAAGGTGAGCAGGTGAGCTGCTGCCGCACGTTCGGCTGGGGCGAAGCGAGGGGCGTCAGGTGCGTCGGGTCGCCGCCGCCGTGACGCCGTCAGATGAGCGGGTTGTGGACCATGTGGTTCTCGGGAGCGAGGTAGGCGACATACGTTTGCCCATGAGACCCGCCTTTATCTCCCAAGTCATCTCCACGCCGTACGGTGCGAGAATGTCATCTGCGCGACGGGTCAACCAGATAGGAGGCTCGCGGTGATCAGGCAAGCATGGCTAATTACTGGTGACTTCGGTGTAGACACGCTCTGAATCGATCATCAAACCTGTGTGTATATCGGTTAACACAGGCCCTCGAATTTTGAGTGCAAATAGACCGACCATCCATGTCAAAGATGACGTACTCTATTTTCTTGTGGGATGGCATATTACAGGTGGTATGGATCCGTGGACAAGGAAGGGTATTGTGTGGCATCTGCAGATCGCGCGACTCGGAGATCCCAGAACATTGACTAGGACAACATTCACTTCTCGGGCCCAGCTGCGAAGCGAGCTCTATTGCGAAGGGCTAGAATAAGGGTCAATCTCGGGTATGAGGGGCAAACGGAGAACAATAATGGAAGTGATAGTACCTTCAGTGATTCATCTCATCTTCGGTTGTTGCATCATGATGAAACCACGTCAGCATATGTCTGCTGTACTCTGGCGCGGGCACAGAAACCCCGTTCATCCCCACATAGATTGAGCTTATATAGCACACGTCACCATCAAACTAGCATCCTTCCCCTATAGCGACGTCCTCCTCCCGGCCCAGGACCTGTGCCGACACCTAACAGCACTAGTACTAGTACTCATCCGAACTCGCGGCCGATCCCCCGCAGCCAAGGACTGCGTCCCTCTGCACCAATGATAGCGGTCCCAGCATCTTCCCCTCCAAAGATGAATACGATGAATGCCTGTGTATGCGGTCGTAACGGCGGTAGTGGCAACATGCGGCCCCCGCGGCACCGGCGGCACCAGATCACCCGCCTGCTCTCCGTGCTGGCGCTGCTCTGCCTCTTCCTCTTCTCTTCCTCGCACGACCTGTTCGGGCTGCCACCCGCGCTGCGAGGTTTCCGGCGCATCTCTCCTGCCAGCATCGCCGCGGTCGTGAGTCCTGGCGTGGACGAGATCCACGGCCTATTGTATTATGCCGTGTACCAAAAGGACGCACTCGTGGACGACGCTCCCGACCCAACCCGGGCGCTTCCCCTGGCCGTCTATGCGGACGGTGACCACTCTCCGACGCCAGACTGGCCTACGCGTGTAGAGCATCTCAATGCGGAAGTGCCGCTGATTGTGTTCAGCAAAGTGCGTCCTTTTCTTCGCTGCTTTGGTGGCCATGATGACTTACCACGAGGCTCGTCTCGGAAATCAAATTGTGCCATCTGCTTGCTTTTTCCTTGCCTGTGGCAGACATATTGCCCGTGCGTGATGTTTCAAATCCAAGGGTGCTGTACTCACGTCGTTCGAAGATATTCTCAAAATGCAAAGGATATCATAGCCCAGTACGATCTCGTCCCGCAACCCAAAATTATCGAGGTTGACTTGCGCGGTGCGTGATCTCCTCCGCTTGGCAATGCGAAAGATAATTGAGAGAGAACGTCCTTGGCTTGCAGATGACGGCGACTTTATCAAAGAAGTGCTGACACGCCTCACGGGGCGCAGCACTTTTCCCAATGTGATTTTACGTGGCCAGTCTATCGGCGGGGCCGATGGCATCACCGTAATGCACGAGGAAGGCGAACTACGCCGGCTGTTCGAAACCGCGGGCCTCAAGGTGCGGGCGGAGCTCAGATGACGAAGCGTGCTGAGGGAAAGAACGGATAGGTAGATAAAACCCCCGTGTGTATTTTTACGTGCCAGCGTTGAGCGCTTGGCCATTGACACGTATCCTGGGTTCGTTGGTACTAAGTTATACGAGTGTTTTGCATAGCTGCACTTCGCAATCCCACTACATGTAGAAACGCGTAAAACCCTAATGAACCCCCGGACGCAGCAGCGACCCCGATGCACGCGCGGGGGAACGAAAGAGCACACAAAGGAATTGAATTCACCAAGTCAAACTATCTACGATATATAAGACTACGGCTGTGAGATTTTTATCTAAACTACAGTAGTAGACTGTCAAACGAGTGAACTACATTCTGTCCATAGAGGGTACTAGTATGTACCAAGGTATGTACAGGCCAGGCAGTCCGATGTTTCGGGCATCTTATCCATCCGAGATCCGCGCGTTCCACTTCGTGCGCTCCAGTTTCATCACTGCAACCATATATACTGTATGAAGAGTACATTGAAGACGTATGAGTCCCGTGGTTGATCGGACTGAAATTGTGAAAGGCCAATCATCGTTTAGACAGATTATTAGATCTCGCAACCTCTGTGAGCATCGCACGTGGAGCTGTGGAGCCTTTCCTGCAGTGCAAAGTGAGTCCCCGCCTTGGCGATGCACTCTCCCAAAATATCTACCTTTCGACTCCAGTACAGACACTCCTTCGCGCTGCAATCTTTCACTGATGATATCATGGCGCAGTACTATGCCCTTACCACATATAAAGTCCAAACACGGCAACCTCAAAAATTCTGTCCTTGATCGAAGGGTGCTCTCACACTGTCGAGTTTGTCTGTCAAACGTGGCATTTTCCTGGTCATGTTCTTGCCGGAAAAGCCCAATATTTTGGCTCTGCGGATATGGTATTGACGTTGGCCACTGCCCACATGGATTCATGCCACATGCGGGGGTGACATTGAGTATTTCGTGGACCCACGCAGGTTATTTCTTTCTATCAATTCGCCAAACTGCACCGTGGATAAAATGATACTTCGCATGTTCGTCACGAGAAAAAAAGGTCCACCCCGGGGACCAAGGGTCCCGTTCGGGCACGTTGCCCAACGACAATCCACGTCTACATCTACAAGAACGTACGTGACCCGGCCTCTTTGCACGTAGCTCATACCTGTTGCCACCGACTGCATACACAGTCCGTCCCCAGGCGTGACCTTCCTTTGATTCAACCGCTAGCAAACAGATGGCGTCTTCGATACACGTCGTTTTATGGAGCTCCCCCGCGATACTCCCTGTACATGCTACCGTTGAGCCCCTGGTCATAAACAATCGTGTCCTCGCGCTCACTTGATACTACGTTTGGCCATTCTGCAATAGTTTCACTTCGTGATCCTATGTGCCCATCAGAGTCCTATCAATGACGGCGGTAACCACCTAACGTCAGATATTGCGAGAGACAGAAAGTACGACAGAATAATGTCTTTGCAGGCGATACGTTACAACAGCATGTTCATTACATAGTATGCAGTCAAGAGCTCTCCCACTGAGAGCTGAATACAATGCAATTACATTCTATGCCAACCCTTTCCGTCATCCCGACTCTTAGAAATAGGACCCTGCGCCTGCATAGGAAGGTCTGTCCGTGGAACCCGTCGTAGTTTGTTGACCACCAGAAGACGGTTCCCCATCCCCAAGATCGAGTGAGTCTGCATGCTTACGAATGTACTCTACGGAGCCAGGGCCAAATGCGGGAACTGGGACCACAAATGCCTTGGCAGCGACCGCCAGGCGTCCCGCCGGCACGCCCGTCTGCAGCTCGGCCTGGGACGGCACGGGCTGGAACGACAACTGAACCAAATCCGCGACATAAAAAGAGGGGGAAAAGTATATCAGCAATTGCCAGTCCCGGAACGCCTCACAGGGCACAACCATGCACGTACTGTGTCATTCATCCGGGTATAGTACCGCAGGAACTGAGTCACGTCCTCCGCCTCTGCCGCTATCTGCCCGCGCCATTCCCGGCGCCCATCACGACCCTCCTCCTTCCCACCTCCGCGTGGACGCGCACCGCCATCGCGCAGCGTCTCGAGCTCGCGCTTCGCCCACCCGAGGAACCCGACCGCCATTCCGAGTGAGTCACATGCTCCGGCGTCCGCGCCAAGCCACTTGCGTGCGAGTGCGCCATGCAGCGCGGCGCTATCGCGCGCATATACGAGCAATGACTCAGCGACCTCCATGTCCTTCTTTCGCGAGGCAGGGATGCGCAGGAGCGACTCGGCAGAGGCACAGAGTGCGGAGGCTTCGAGGTGCAGCTTGGCTAGCAGCGCCGGAGACGGATGTGATGCGGGGAGAGGCGGACCGGGAGCGATGACGTTGTCATATGAGGATTTGGTCATCAGTTTACGGATCGCAAGGGATTGCGCCGAGGCCAGGGCGAGTCTGTCCAGGGCAGTAAGGGATATTATGAATGAGCCGCGGACCAAGACGGTAAGGGAAGGTGAGCGGAAGACGCACTTCGATAATGCCGAGGCCACTTCTTTGCTCAGCTCCGGCGGACGTGAACGTCCCGTGTTCCAGCCTGGAGTTTGCTCTGCATCCGAAAGGACAGTAGTGCTAACATGTTCGAAAAGTCCACTCGCTCTGCAGAGCAGTGTGACGGCAAAACTGAGCTTCTCATCCTTCGCCTTGCGTTCTACATCGGAGATGCCACGCTCGCGCTCGTATGTGCGGAGGGCCACGACGTTCAGTCTTGCGAGGTTGGAGAGTGCAAATCCGTAAGTTAGTAGTGTGAATACGAGCTCAGCAGGAAGAGTAGGGATAGAGAGACGAGGAGAGTTGTTGAAAAGATGGGCTGAGAGCGTGGTGCGCCAACTGAATACTATGAAAGGTGGATGGAGAGAATATAGGGGCGGAGCGGACTTGGACTTACCTGGATCTTGAGTCAGGACGAGATCGCCGCTAGCTGCGCAGTTGATGATGGCATAGAGATGTGGAAGGTACTCCTCTAGTGTCTACTGGCACTGGCAGGATAAGAATGTCCATTTTGTTGCAGATCGGAGATGAGACGCGCCTTGACAAGTCTGAGGTAGTCTTTATCGCCGTCGGTGTGTTTGGACTCTTTGAGGACTGCGCGCAAGTTGGCGCGTGCTTGGGTCGCATCGGAAACGTGAGCATTGTGAACGTCTAAGCCGTTAGAAAAATGGTCGGCAAAAGAGAGAGAGCCAGTGGTAGGGAGCTCGAAAGTGCAGACTGTGATACCACTCATTAGGATATGTCGGGTCTGTTTGGCGAGAAGCGGCGATCTCACCGTTCGCCGTTCGGCCGCGGCCGGACTGCTCCATTTGTAGAAATAGTCCCGAAGGTCCGATAAAAGGAAAAAAAACTGAAAGGACGTACGGCCTCTGCATTTTCCTCCTTTTTTCATCCCTTTCATTGCCATCCACAAGGTCACCGTACTATCACCGTCACTTTGCCTCCGGTCTGCCTCCTTTTTTTTCCGAGTATATAAAGGAAGCGACTGATTGTCTGTCTGTAACCGGACATACTTGATAGACTCGTCTCGATTCAAAACTCGACCCGTACTCACTCTGCTCGACGCTATGCAGTCTAAATACTCGAATGCACCCTTACCTAATTCAGGCTCCTTTGTTCAACCTTCTCCGCTCGCGGGGTTCCAGTTTTCCACTATTGGGCAACATCCCTCCCTCTTGGAGAGAATGAGTGACACCCCCTTTGTCTCATTCCGCCCTCCGTCAGATCAGAATCCCTCTCAAGAACAGGACGGCGCATCACCTACTCATTCTCATCCGGGCTTGCCTCAGCCTTCGACAATGGGCCCCCTTCCCCTCAACCGAGGACGGTCTGTGAAGCCTATTCCCATCCAACGCCCATCCACTCTCGTTCTTACCCCCACACCCTTACCCTCTGAATCTCCGAACGATGTTAAACTCTCCCAGCCTCTTGACCAGATTCGCGCATCTGTCTTTCCTGATCTCCAATATCCAACTCCTACACCTGGCAGAGAGACTCCTCTGTCGGAGTCTCATACCGCACATCCACAATTTGCTCCGAACAGTATGGATCAAGATCAATATGCTGTTCACTCCTCTCAACCCTCTGTTCTACGAAGCCCGTTACCTCTTTCTGCCGTTAATAACCCGAGAGTTGAAGAAATCGAAACTCCCGACGGAAGTACTGATGGTCCAACCTTTTCCCTGTCACTGGCCTCATCCCAACACTCTACTTCTGCTGAACATGAGCCAGTTCGTAGGCCCGTCGAACACCTCTTCGAGTTGGCCTCGTTGCGGGAGGAGCACATGTTAAAGCGGCGCGTGACATTTGACCTTCGTTCCAGCGAGCTTTCCACCCTCTCTGCGGAAGCGTTGCAAGCTGTACGAACTCTTCAAGACAATACTGAGTCCTTGAAGCAGCAGGCCGAAGAAATGCGCGCCCAAGCGGAGCAAACGCTTCAAGAAGCCAACAAGATGCGCGAACTTGCGGATCGTCTTATCGCATCTGCTGGAACCTTTGGTGCCGACGTTCTCGGTGCAAAAGTGGGTCGTGCAGTGGAACGTTCTGAACAGATGACCCGCTTTATGCATAAAAATTTTGACTGGTTGGCAACTTTGCGCACTCGAGAGCAAGAAAAGATCGCCCTTGTTCAGGCCGAAATCGCTGAGCAGGACCTCGCAGAGCTTACACGCCGTCAGCAAGAAATCCAACTCCAACAGCAGTTGCAACGCCGTAAGATCGAAGAGCAAGAGAAGAAGGAAGCTGCCAGACGAGAAGAGGAGCGAGAGGCTGTGAGGAAGAGGGCGGAAGAAGAGGCCGAAGTGGCTAGGAAGAGAGCGGAAGAAGCCGAAGTGGCTAGGAAGAGGGCAGAAGAAGCCGAAGCGGCTAGGAAGAGGGCGGAAGAAGCCGAAGCAGCCAGGAGGAGGTCGTACGAAATGCGTCGTGCCGAGGTTTTGGCAGAGAAACGACGCGCGACCGAGGCTCACGCACAGTCCATCCAAGCTGGGCGCGAGAGAAAATTCACCGACACATCCGGCTCCACCTTGTCATCTATTCGCGGTTCCAATGCACCCGTTAGCGTTTCCCCCGCGCTTTCCCCCGAACTCCCCAACAGCGCTGGGGTTCCGACGTCTGCCAGCTTCTCCCTGCAGCGTCCTGTTCCTGCCCCCTCGCGATCGCCTGTAGCCAAGGCTGTACCTGACATCATTCCACCCCTCTCCCACCCTCCACAATCTAACAAGGTCAAAGCAGCGCCTTCAGTCTCTTTCGTCCCTGCACAGACGGAGGCAGGGCGCGCGGTCAACGTGGACTTACCACTCAGTTCGACCACCCTCGCATCCGAGTTGCACATGCGAGATGTCGCCGAGGCATCACAGCATGCTCATTTAACTCACACTACCCGTGATGCTCTGCAGGAGCAGATACAGTCCCAAAGTCCATGGCGAGTAGCACCGATATTGGAGCCGCATCTCGTCAAGATCAAGCGCGAGCCATCCGTGGAGAAGCTACCTGCACAGCGTCTTGAAGAACCGGTAAACGCCGATCAACCCCAACACCGTCAGCAGGTGGTCACCCTCAGAACCGCAAGCCATGATATGAACATCGACCAGTATGCCCCTACTTCATCTACGTCTGACTTGGGTGCGACCCCATTGCACGATGCGCAAACTGAAGACCATCGTCGCCGCACTGAGTCTGGGACAGTGCCACCCGAGGATAATTTAGGCCATCCGCATGGTTCCCTTCCTGATCACGTGCTTTCAAGCGCGGATGGGCGAGCGTACGGAAGACGAGATTCTGTATCGAGCGACGAGTCCGTGCGACGGTGGAATGATCGTGATCGACGTTCTCCGAGCCCTCTCTTGCGAGAGCGTTGGTCTCGGTCACGCTCCCGCTCACCATCGTACCCTCGCAAGCGGACGCGCTCGAGAACGCCACTGCGCTATGAACCAAGACACGTCGGAGATCACTGGGAATCGGATCGACCACGTCTGCGTCCGCGAATCGATGATGACTGGGACACGTCTCGACGTTACAACTATAAGGGTTACGACAGGGGGAGGCAAAACGACCGCTATAGAGCCCCACCGCCGCGGCGAAGAAATGGCGACACCTACCGGCCGTCACACTCCCCGCCACCATCGCCACGGCACTTCCGCAACGATCGCTCACCGCCGAGGCGTAGCTATCGTGAGCGCTCGCTTGGGATGGAGCATTACCCTCCCCGAGAACAGAGGGTGGAGGAGTACCGAACGACCATCAATGCACGGTATCATGAGGCAGACCACGAAGGTGCCGAGGCCCGTCGGAGTGTCGAAAGGGAGGAGCAACCGAGGTGGCAGCAACAGCGACAGTGGCCGTTGCCAAGCACGAGCGAGCGCGATCAGTCGTCGACTCCTCCACCCAGGCCTGGAGAGGTAGAAGCGGGACTCTTGGACCGGATTGATATGAAAGAAGCGCACGATCGTGGGCGTGGCCGAGGACGTCCGCATCTTAGCACGTCGCGTGGGGGCCCTAATACCCGGCGCGGCATGCGGGGAGGGTATGGCAGTAGCCGAGGGCGTGGTGGTGTGTCTGGGCCTGCGCCGGCGTTGTTATCGCGGATGACTGAGACTACGACGCGCCCGGCACGCACAGTACCTGCAACGTTGTCTGATCGTATGCAGCAAGACTGATACTTCTCAACGAACCTCAAACTCATCCAAAACCACCAACTATTTGCGTTCTTCTCACCAGGGTGGTTCTCTTTCTGTTCTTTCGCAATGCTTCCCTTGTGCGTTATGTTGTTTCTTGCATTTCTGTCTTCAGTGGTCATATCTGGGGTTTCGTTCGCACCTCGAAGTGGTCAGTTAATTTAGGCAGTAACGTTATGCACATGTATTGAGACACTTTCGTCTACTATCCCTGGTGCTGGGTTTGAACACGGGTAGGTGTTTGAACAGTCGATATTTCTCCCACTTCCGGTCTACTTCAGCCTTTGATATTCTCGGGATAAGCTGATATTGTAACTATCAAACAATGTATAGAATTTAATTTGGAGAAGGGAGCTGCATCGTTGAAGAATTTCAGTTTTGAACACCCAGATTTGCATAGATTTGGACAAAACAGTGTCTGGATGGTTTTTATGAACTGAAATTTCTATAAAAATTCTATACAATTGAATTCTACCCATATGCGAAGCCCCCTGGCAATTTATAGGTACAGGCAATCACCATAGCGTACAGGATAGAGCATTTGCAGCGACCATGTGTTGAACGTGACAATATCTTTGGTGGCGCAACACGGGAAAAGCCGAGAAGGTCCAATATCGAGCAGAGCTGCACAGCTGAGATTGAAATTGACATGTCAGGAACCGTGACCAATGTGACTGAAACTGTTCAAAAGCCTACCTTTTGGTATACCCTCGACCCGGCATCATGCTGCCACTCACACAGTTGATTATACTTGTGTTTTTACTACATGAAAGTCTAGATAAGAAGCATATATATACTGTCAAGAAAGCCGAGGGCCAGTAGTCATCAGGATCCACATTTCCGAAACACGTTTTCGAAATTTGTTCAAACACCCACCCAACGATAGTACCCAAACTCGAGCTTGAGCATCGCTCGGGTCTTTTTCAAAGATGACAAATGCTTGGAGACGAATGAAGTTGGCTCAGCGACGGTATGTCCCAGTCGCACAAATGACAGGTTGACCGGTCCCATGAGGTGACAAATTTGTGACGGCTTCGATAACTAACAATTTGCAACTCGGCTTATTTCATGTTTCATGCATTTCATGGCTTGAATCCGAGTCCGGGTGGCGGCGACATGGGATTGTGGCGGCGACAACACTACCCACCCATGCGTATGAGAGCCGAAGAGAGCACCTTGAAGCAAAGCCATGGGTGGCGAACAACAGGTACGGACTCGGACATTATCACAAGGGCCGAGTCAGCGCCTAATCTGCACTGCACCCAGCGTCAGCGGGCAGCATACAGTACTTTTCAATTGTCTAGCCCTGTCATGTGATAATGGCCTCCGTCGGCAAGTCCCCCTTCAGTTGATCCTTTCATCGCATACAGTAATCCACTAAATCAATACCATTCTTAGCCTGAAAATCCTTCATTCATGCTCATTGCATCCGAGAGGCGGTGATTTACTAAGATGCGTCACCGCAGTGAAGCTAACACCTTCCGTGTCTACACCTTATAATAATTCGCTCGGGTTCCGATCTGCCTCCGAGAGGAATACCCACACAAGGCGAGGTTTACCGTTACGCCCGTCTAAACGATGGCCGTAAGCACTGCATGAGGTAAGCGGGCGGCTATGGGATTATTCGCCTTGACATTTCGCTTCCAGCCCTTCTGCAGAGCATACTGTACATCGACACTGTGCATAGCTCCCGTGGGCAGTGATTGACAAGATCGGGCTGCTGCCTAATATCGGGTTGGTCTCCCTGTTCTTGATGCGTTTGCCGTTAGGTTATGATGATGCGTTGAAGGTGGCGGCAGCAAGGGTCATGTCACGGAACTCATGTGGGTCCTATCACAGTGTAGACGTGATCCCGCTTATACCGAGTGCATAACCAAATGCAGCGGCCGACGTACTATCTAAAAACGTGTTGACGACTGACAAAGGCGATGTCGTACATTCATTCATCTTTTCGACCGACGGCGTTCGAGTTGCGAATTCCAGGTGGAAGCCTCTACGCGTTCTCTATATGGCGCTATGAAAACGCTACCAACGGGCTCTCCTTCGAACCTCTTCCATTCCAAGACCTCATGGGTCGCGAAACTCCAAGGGGATCCTGACTACTGTGCGACCTGCGGAATGCCCTGACGAATAGTTCCATATCCATTGAATTGTATTCTCGGGTTGAATCCCTACCCGAAAGCGGTAGGAGCGCAGTATAAAACTGGGTGCGAGCGCAGCTCGACCTTACCAAGTGTCCTTCCCATTGGCCGCTATGCGCTCTTCACTACTTCTTCTGGCACTCGCCGCTGCGAACGGCGTGACGGCCGGCCGAATTCCAACGTCCGGATCTCCCCACAACGCTCCTGACGTCTCCGCATACCTTAGCAGTCTCGCTCCCGTCGCAAAGGACGTCCTTCTCAATAAAATAGCAGGACCATCAATCGGAGCCGATGTGAATACGCATCGTTTTTCTTGACGTCACTCATACTCTGTGTTAACCTTGCGTTTCCTAGCCTGGCGTCGCCATAACCCTTATTCCCGAGGAAGGCCGCCCTGATTACCTTATCTACTGGCTCCGTGATGCCGCCCTTGGTTATCACTCGTGGCTCGTCGAACTCGAGATAGCCGGCAACAAGGACCACGCTCTGCGTGCGATCGTGGACGACTTTGTGCACGCCCTGATCAGGACCCAACACGTTGTTAACCCCTCCGGAAATGTTTTCACAGGTGGATTGGACGAGGCTCTATTTGATCTTAAGATTAAAGAGATCACGAACCCCGATTTTCGCGTTGGTTCCCCCGCCGCCGGTATGTCATTTATCTATCCGAGTTGGTGTCTGAAGTTGGTATCTGAATGTTCAACCCGAACGATAGATGGCCCCCCGCTCCGCGCATTGGTCCTGATCAAGTATGCCGAGTGGCTTCTTCAACCGGAGCAAAAGAACGGCACGTGGGTCGCCGACCACCTTTGGCCTGCTATCAACCTCGACCTCCAGTGGATCGCAACGCATTGGAATCAAAGCTCGTATGTTTGGAACTATCTGCAGTTCATGTCACGTCGTTGATTTGACGCACATTATAGATGGGATCTCTGGTGGGCACCCGTATGGGCAGGGTCATACTGGACATCGTCTGTGCAATATCGCGCGTTACGGTCCGGAGCTCGCCTCTGTCGGTTGGTAGGTCGCGAGACGGACGACCTTGGATATGACCATGTTGCGACGTTGGTCCTCGACTATCTTCAGGCAAGTCATCGTCACCATCGGTCCTTGCAGAAAGACTGAAATAACTCAACCTCCAGAGTTTCTGGAACGAGAAGAAAGGATTCATGACAGAGACGACCATCACTGACGTTAAGACCGGGGGACGTTCTGGCTACGGCGCAGCACCTCTGACCGTCGCGGTCCTCAACTTCGATCCCACACTTGGCTGCGACCCCAAGACATTCCAACCGTGCTCTGATCGCGCCCTCTCGAGTCTCAAGGTCGTCGGTGATGCCTTCACGGAGATCTACCCCATCAATAAGCGGCTCCCTCCTAATCAATTCCCGTACTTCGGTTTCTTCCTCGAAGACAAGTTGTATGGAGGACAGGTGAGAGAATCACTTCATCAACACACTTCGACCCATGTGTTCTGACTGCGGCTTTAGGTCCAATACTTCGCGTCGTTCAACGTCGCAGAACAGATCTTTGACGCACTCATCACATGGAACATCCTCGGTGAGCTCGAGGTCACGCGCGTCTCTCTCAAGTTCTTCCGTCAATTCCACAAGACGGTCAGGATTGGGAAGTACCGCAAGAATTCCCCTACGTACCGGAAATTGACGTCCGCCCTTAAGAAGGCGGCCGAGAACACCCTCCGTTCGCTCGAGAAACGCACGCCTCCCGATCTCATCATTCCCCTGGTCATGAATAAGACGACGGGCCTGCCTGTGCCTCCTCGCGGTGCGCTTCGCAGCCAAGTTGCCGTGCTCGGTTCCTACCACGCGTACAATGGCCTTATCCCTCCCTCGTGGGCCCATGGCTATCCTCGTTCCAAGAAGCTGCAGGAGGAGCTGTCCTTCGAGGATATGCCCGTTGTGGAGGAGAAATGCGGCATTGCCACTGATGATGAGGTTGAAGTTGAAGTTGAGGATGAGGATGAGATCCAGTTCAATTTTGAAATTTAAGTAACGAAGACTGCTGGTAAACGTGTGTCGTAGTCGCCACAATTGGTGGTTCGGCGATGTCCAGTGAATGTCATGCCTTTTTTGATGTTAAGAGTGAGCGTTGAATGAAGATGTGACTTTGTTATCTCCGCAACATGCCCGTCGTGTACCCACACGATCGATCCATGTGTAACTTCCAAGCACCCGGAGCGCGGCGCTGTTGACGCCATTTTTAGAAAACAGTGTCAATTCCTGGCACGGAATGAAATCGATTTGATATTCGGTTATTTGCATTGCACACCATCGCATAGAGAGAAGGGGGGGCAGTTTGGTCGAGTACTGCATCGTAAGATGGGAGTTCGGAAACGAATCGGAATATCCAGGGTGACGGTAGAGAAAACCAGACAGAGGGGCGAGAGGGGAAGGCGACCAGAAGCGGAAGGGGAACCAGAACGAGGGAGAGGCCCGAAGGTTGGTAAAGGTGGTGCCCAATCCCGGACGCGTGACGGCACAGCAGCCCGGATTTGCGTCAAGGATTCGGATTTACCTCAGGTAAGATAAGGAATCGAGAGAAGAGGAGAGAAAGAGAAAATGCACGCCGAATCGCAGAGAAAAACAGAGGGACGATGCTAATTCTTCGGATTGTTATCAGGCCTTACGTACAAGTGTATTTACCCTTGTATTTACCTTGTATTTTGGCTGTAGTGTAATAAGAAACGCGTGTATCGCGTTGTAGGGACTCAGCGAGTTGTCGAAAGGATTGAACCAAGGTAATAAGGCCGAGAGTAAATATTAGTGAATGGAGGGCGCTGCGGGGGTTGTCGATGAGGCGATGAGGTCCCAGACTGGTCCCAGTCGGGCGGAACTTGGGTTTAAACTTTGGGGAAGATATTGGTATTACCTGGAAACACAAGGAAGGCGGGACGTCACGGAAGTTCTAGATACGGACGTGTTGATGGGTGTCTCGAGAAGCATGACGCGGCGGTTTGACTCAGAGTCAGGTGGGTGGGCACGCGCCTCACCTTACAATACAGTATGTGGAACTCTGGTACATGTGTTTGAGGGACAAGGACAAATTAGCTATTTTCCCAATCACTGGGCGCCGTCTTGACCTTGCACTGTGGGATAGATGTTGATAGATGCTAAGTCAGGCAAATCGCAGGGACATGCCAGCGGTACCACTGAACCGTTGTGTCCTTGACTCAGCAGGCAGGCTAACCTACAGGTGCCTGCGTGCCTCCACAGGATATGCAATACAGCACCGAAACAACCTAAATGGCCTGTGAAGCCACTGGCATTCGACCAGACCAGCCCCGTTTGATAGAGACAGTCGACCTCTCGGATCCACGGATCCAACAGAACCCACATCATTGAGATCCGTCGACGGGCCTCAGTTCCGAGTTGTCAAGCCAGTTCTGGAGCTGAGATCCGAGGTCCGAGAGTGGTCCGAGCTCGTGATGAAGATGGGCGGAGGCGGTGCGGAGGCACATCGTGGCGCCACTTGGCAGTGCCACTTACACCTGGACGCCTCGAGTAAGGTGAATTCAACAATCACGCGCTATCGCACACACCTTGCCAGGGAGTCCGAGTCTGCCTGCGCCTCGCAAGAACCCTGCGCCGCCTCCGCGAAGCAAGTCGAGGTGTCGAACTGAAAATGCTGACTGAACCACAGTGATAATTGGTCGCAATTCTGCGCTACAATTGAACTGGCATCGTCGGTTCGGGTCGGCCGGGTGTTGAGCGGGCCTGACGCCGACGTGAGACTCCAGTCGTGCGAGATGCAACCGGCCACCGTCTCAACAATGAGCGCCCATATAGCCCTTATCGATCAAATCAAACAAGTCAGCGTGGTGTGTTGAGCACCGAGCACACATGGAAGTAGAGTGACGCGAGACGAGGCGAATAGATAAACCGGAGAGTGCCGAACCACCAACCGCGCTCACGGCTCTGATATATCGGCCTGGGAACGCATAACAACCCCACTGCTAGATGCACACACCACTCCAGCGCCCATAACGTCAGTTATAAATACGTAGATGTACGCGACCACTTAGTTACATGCGCGCGGAATACAAATTCGGAAACCATTAAAAAAACAACCGGAGAGTGCGAAGCTGCTCGCAGGGATGTCTCGAGCGAGAACAGCAGGACCAGATGTATTACGTGCGGGAATGGTAATCAATGCAAACGGTAGTGTGATGTGTACGAATTAAAGGCAGCGTGAGCGGGTTAGTTAGATACACAACACTGAATAAAGGGAGGGAGCCACGAAACGTCAGAATCATCGGTCAAGCGAGTCAGCGAGACGAAAAGACGAAAGTTGGATGAGATCGCGCACAGCGCTCGAGTTTGTACATGCTAGCCATCACTTGGCCTCGAAGATGGTGGCTACGTGTTGTCTAAAAGTGTCGGCGCAATCGAAAATCATTCAGGTGTCAAAAAATCGAAAAAATAGAAGTAGCGACTCGCACATTCCATCAACACTGATTCCCCCCCGAGTCGTGTCGACCCCGACGTTACGATGACATTAAGAACAACGTCGTCTTGGGGGAAGCGACCACCGTGTGCCCACGATGGTGGAACCAGGCCATTATATGCATCGTATACGCTAAGTGCAGCAACCAAACAGTGAAGTGCACCTCGTGGGCCCACTGGCTTCCCAGTCGTGCCATCTATCGCCAACGGAAGGACGTAGTCGTCAGGGGTATGATCAGCGACAAAGAGGAGTGTCCTCTCAGCCCAACTGGTGATAGCATATGTCAAGCTTTCGTATACATCCGAGCCCTTCTGGTACGTTCCGGTTCTGACGTCCCGGTCAAATTGCTGGAAGAATTTGAGAGAAAGTTCCGTGACTTGAAGTTCGCCGATGATATTCCATGTTATAAGAGCGTCGAACATTTGTTCTGCGGCGTGCAATGTCGCGAAATATTGTGCCTGGAAAGAAATTTTAAATTTAGCTGAATATTAGCCCGGAAATGTGATAAAAAGGAGGGGTCATCTCACGTATCCTCCGAGCAGCTTCTCTTCAAGGAAGAAACCAAACAATGCACTGGGCTGATCAGGAGAGAGACTCGCGCTGATGGGGAAAATCGCTTTGAACGCATCACCAACAACTTTTAGGTTCGACAGAGCACGATCAGAACACGGTTGAAATGTCTCTGAATCGCAACCCAGTGACGGATCGAAGTTGAGCACCGAAATAATAAGAGGCGTGGTCCCTTTCCCGGACCGTCCCCCTGCCTTGACGTCCGTGACTGTGGTCTCGCTCATATATCCCTCCTCTTCGTTCCAGAACGTCTACAGGGCGAAACATCTCAGAGCGAATGCCCGGATATACGAGGATCATGACTTTCCTGCAGATATTCAAGGATCATCGACGCGTGGGTTTCATATTCCGGGTCATTCCCATCGCGACTTATCTTTCGACCAACACGAGCACCTGCCCGTAGAGCTCGATACTGAAGGGAAGCACTCCAGTAAGATCCGCCCCATACAGGTGGCCACCAGGGGTCCCAACTAGGATAGAGACTCAATCATCAATATCGCTATACAGTACGATATACAACTCACGAGCTCTGATTCCAGTGCATAGATATCCATTGGAGATCGAGATTGATTGCAGGCCAAAGGACATCAGCGACCCAAGTCCCGTTGTTTTGTTCTGGTTCGAGGAGCCATTCAGCATACTCGATGAGGACCGCTGCGCGGAAAGGTGGCCCATCTGTTGAAATAGAAATAGATTAGGTACAAGGATGTAGAGAGCGAGTAGATATCACACCAGCCGCCGGGGACCCAGGACGATATGCAGGGTTCATTATCTTTCCAAGGTGAATGTCGAAGACAGCCTCTTCGAGTCCACCAGTGAAGACATTTCCAGCAAGACTGACGACCTGCTGTGTTCTGATGAGTGCGCGGACCGCGTCGTCTACTAGCGGGCGTAGAAGCCCGGTGTCATCGTTCGGTCCGGGAACAGCAAGTTGATTTATCCATGTATGATAGATGCGACAACCATCCCTGAGCCAGTAGACAGCGTATTCAGGGTGTTCAGGATCAGGAATGACGGGAACGGTGACCGCTGGCTGGGATGAAAAAAAGAATGAAGTCAGTGCTGATTACATGAGGCGACCCGGAAGGAAGACGAAATCACATCGGACCCAATTGCAGGGCCCATTAATTTGTGAAGGATTGTGTCTTTTGAGACGGGTATGAGTCGGTCCAGATAATCGCGGACAGCCCTAGAATATTTTGTGTCCTTGATCCCTGAAAACTGATTCGCAATGACGGCATTTGTAGTAGCAAGGACCAACAGAAACATTGAAGGGTGCATGGTTTGCGGAGACTCAGTGGGAGTATGTTAATGACGCACACCCCGCTTATGTATGTCATTGATTGAATGACCTGCCGCCGTGTGAAACCGCGTATTCCTACCACTTGAGACAACGCCCACGAGCATGTTGACAGATTGACAGGTCAGTTGCACAGATTCGTAGTTCGGCTCAGGAGCGCAGGGATAGTGGGAGAGTCTAATTTGAAGCGGGACTGAGCCGCCACTAGCAAAGCGTGGCACACCCGTCCAACCGGCAGCTTGGTCAGCCGCGGCACTCACCAAAAACCATGTAATCTGTGTTCTTCACAGCTTGAACGTCAAAGCGGGCTCTGCCACGCTCTGTGCTAGGGCCGACAAGGTAATATCCATCATGCAAGTCCCCAGAATAGACTACATGCTGATACGGAACCAGAACGACGATCGCTGTGCATCGCCCGACTTACATCACAGAGTTGCGTGTAGAGACCACGCGTAAATCGATAGCGCAACGCACCACGAGGAACCTTAGAACTTCTTCGAACACGGGCGCCAGTCGTGGCAAACGAACGAACGAACAGCTGTATCTTAAGTAATACCGGCAGCACCTGTGTCTTTGTCAAATCAGTTGAGTCGTTGGACCGAACCCCCAGGGTTGAGTATATCACAAGTGCCTGCGGGCCAGTGAATATATCTGGTTGCGTCTGCGAGTCTTCTTGGCCCCAGCTTGCCATGAGCCGATGAGCGGGACACGAGTGGTTCATTCAGACTGATCGCCTGCTACTGTAGCCTAGTCCAACAGAAGGTGCTCCATTTCAGATAAACAGAGTTTAATTTACGTCGGCAAGTGGAAACGTTTGTAGTGGTGGTGGAGAGACACGAGGTCGAAGCTCTTCTAGACTGTGATTTCGAGAGTGGGCGAACGCTTAACCTTTCGGGGATTGCCATCCAGATCACATGAGAATCGAAATCACACGCCATCAGAGATTTTCGGTATCCGGGGTCCGGCAAGCCTCAGCAGCGAGCAACGAGCACGAAGTTGGCGGAACTGAAACAGCTGACGCAGAGCTCTGCACTTAGCATGGGTACAACGTCGGACCGTTGGTGAAAATGCTGGAGCTGGAGTGGGGCCCAGCTTGCGAAATGCAACGCAGGTGCTCACTGCCGCGAGACGTGGTGCGCGTTCTGTAGAGTTGGCTTATTGAAATCGTGCGTCATACTTGATAACCGATTACAAAGGGTACTACTTTCATACTGGTACAGGAGGACATAATATAACAGCTACTGTCACAGAGACTTCTCGGCCTTCTCTGCTTCGAACTCAACAACGAACTGACTCCCCGTACCGTATGTGGAGTTGTGGTAATTGTTAACTACAGTGTTGTTTCTCGCTTGCTCTGAGAAGCGACTACCGTGTGCCCACGACGGTGGAACCAAGCCATTATATGCATCATAGAGGCTGACCGCGGAAACCAGACAGTGGAGTACACCTCGTGGGCCCACTGGTTCCCCAGTCGTAGCATCCATCGCCAACGTTAGGACGTAATCATCAGGGGTGTGGTCAGCGACGAAGAGGATTGTCTTCTCAGCCCAACTCGTGATAGTATATGTCAACCTCTCATATCCTTCGGATCCTTTAGAGTACGTCCCAACTTCGATATTCTGGTCGAATTGCCGGAAGAACTTGAGAGAAAGGTCCGTGATTTGGAGTTTGCCGATGAAATCCCATGTTATCAGCGCGTCGATCACTTGTTCTGAGGCGTGCAACGTCCCGAAATACTGGGGCTAGAAGGAAACTTTAGTTGAACCAATCTACAAATTGACGAGGGTGTGTTCGTCTCACGTGTCCTCCGAGTATCTTCTCTTCAAGGAAGAAACCAAATAATGCACTGGGCTGATCAGGGGGGAGGCTCTCGCTGATAGGGAAGATCGCTTTGAACGCATCACCAACAACTTTCAGGTTCGACAGAGCGCGATCAGAACACGGTTGAAATGTTTCCGAATCGCAACCCAATGATGGATCGAAGTTGAGCACCGAAATAATTAGAGGCGTGGTCCCTTTCCCGGACCGTCCCCCTGTCTTGACGTCCGTGACTGTGGTCTCGCTCATATATCCCTCCTCCTCGTTCCAAAACGTCTACAAGGCGAGAAATCTCAGAGTGAATACCGGGAAATACGAGGATCATGACTTTCCTGCAGATAGCCAAGGATCATCGACGCGTGGGTTTCATATTCCGGGTCATTCCCATCGCGACCTATCTTTCGGCCAAGACGAGCACCTGCCCGTAGAGCTCGATACTGAAGGGAAGCACTCCAATAAGATCCGCCCCACACAGGTGGCCACCAGGGGTCCCAACTAGGATAGACTCAATCATCAATATCGCTATACAGTACAATATACAACTCACGAGCTCTGATTCCAGTGCATAGATATCCATTGGAGATCGAGATTGATTGCGGGCCAAAGGACATCAGCGACCCAAGTGCCGTTGTTTTGTTCTGGTTCGAGGAGCCATTCAGCATACTTGATTAGGACCGCGGCGCGGAAAGGTGGCCCATCTGTTGAAATAGATTAGGTACAAGGATGTAGAGATTGAGTGGATATCACACCAGCCGCCGGAGACCCAGGGCGATATACCGGGTTCATTAACTTGCCAAGGTGAATGTCGAAGACAGCCTCCTCGAGTCCACCAGTGAAGACATTTCCAGCAAGACTGACGACCTGCTGTGTTCTGATAAGTGCGTGGACCGCGTCGTCTACTAGCGTGCGTAGGCGCTTGGTGTCATCATGCGGTCCGGGGACAGCAAGTTGATTTATCCATGTATGATAGATGCGACAACCATCCCTGAGCCAGTAGACAGTATATTCAGGGTGTTCAGGATCTGGAACGGCGGGAACGATGACACCTGACTGGGGTGAAAGGAAAAGTTAGCGTTAGACACGTGAAGTGATCCGAAGGGAATATGAATTCACATCGGATCCAACTGTTGGACCCATCAATTCGTGGATGAGGATGTTCTTTGAGACGGGAACGAGGTGGCCCAGATAATCGCGGGCAGTCGTTGTATGGATCGTGTGTTTGAGTCCTGCAAACTGATATGCTGCAACCCCACTCGTAACAGTGAGGATCAAGGGAAACAGTGAAAAGTACATGACCATCGGAAAATGAGAGCCAACCTCAATGTCACATACCCATTATATGTCTTGATCCACTGCTAGTCCCATGACGAGGCCCTGAGATGAATGGCATGTTTTCACGACCTCGCGTGATAGTGGAAGCCCGCTCCGAGTCATAGAGAAGCTTGAATTCACAAGCTGAACGACGTACCCAAAACGTTGCCATCCGCTTCACAGCCGCAAAGGGCCAAACCCTTGATCTCCACATCTTCGCACTTTTGGAAAGCGAACGCTCTCCATCATGCACGTGTGCCCTGGCAGAGACCACGGGTTTGATGTCGAGGTACCGATGCGATGAGCCCGGAAATTACCGGATGTTTGCCGACAATTACAGACCGGCAACTTTGCTATACAGTACTAGTATGGAGATGGCTGGGCAAGTTCGTGCTCGTAAAAGCAACCTGGTAATAGTGCCGCAATAGAGAGCGGTGTGTTGGCTGATTGGGGCTATGATGACGTCACCGCTGATCAGAATGAATCCCTAAGCGAGTTCTGGGCTCACCTTAAACCCACCTGCAGCCACATACGAGCTGTGGAACGACTACCTTCGTCTGGGCACAAGCACAATTTATATTCCTTCCTGAGAAAATTCATGCCAACTACTTAAGGCTTTTGGACACATAGATGAGCAGTCAGTGGTCAGTTGTGACTCGGTCAGTGCCCATATCGTGGATCTGAAACAGGCGGAAAATGCTGCCGTGGACTGAAGCAAAATTTATGCTCGAATCACGACAGCGCACTGCTAGCGAACACCGGTAAATGTGGTCCTAATCGAACATGTTTGTATGACCGGTTTCGTGGGAATGTTTACCCTGTTTCCTATCTCCCATCCGCCTAGCATCGACCACGTTAGTAAAGTACGAGGTACGACGGATATCACATACTCGTACTTCCATCCCAGTTCTCGGCGGTCCCCAGCTATCAATGCAGCATCCGAAGTGGGTGTATTGGTTGTCCTTACAGTACTGCATGCCCTGTTCCGCGCTCGAAGTAGCTAGCATGGTACTCCCCCAGGCGATACTGTAGCGCGCGGCTGCGCGGTATGACACGTCGGGGGGTGGTGGCGAGCATTGCGCCCGGGTGAAGCGCAATCTAGGGAAGCGCTTAAGGAGATATGCGGAGCATACAGGACAGGACCAACCGAACCTCACCGCTGACCGCCCCGCTCTTCCCGCTGGAGAGCGGAAGGACTTCGATGTGGTATGTGGAGAGTTGGAGGACTATCCGCAAAATGCTGTCGAGGTCGTCGGGTGCAGCAATGTGGTATCGTATGGCTAAGAACATATCGTTCTAGAAAATGACGCGTTTCAAGATATGGTAAGAGGGACGAGGGTCGCCATGCTTGCCTTTCCGCACAATGCCACGAGGGCACGCGCAAAGCGCGAGACATCCAACGCGGAATGGCTAATCCACTCAAAGGAAGCCAACTCGTCAAGTATAACGAGAGGATGTGTAATTTCGCGTAGTGTGCCGATATATCCTCGTATAAGGTCGAGCAGTCGTAAGAGAGTTGTTCCTCTGGAGGGAGAGAGGGCAGGAAATTGAGTTGGAACGTCGATAAAGACGATCGAGCCTTGCTCTAGCTTCTGAGCCAAGTTGAAACCCTATACTGCGTCGAGTGGGGATCGCACAAAACTAAAACAAACACTTACTGAGCGTGACGAGATGGCCTTCCATCTTGTTAGGTCCTGAGACGTTGAAATGATGATACATTTTCCATGGGGAAAGCCCTTGACATATTCCGATAATAATTGATGCAACAGAAAGTCCCCGGGTGAAGCGAGCTGATCCGTGATAAGTATGGGACCACTCGATGTTAGAAGTTCGCTTGCAGAAAACGAAGACATGCGCGGCGGGTGGAAGTCAGAGTGAGGGATAAGATTAGATCCCGCCGAATTCAAACAAAGGTGCCCTTGCCACCACAAGTGGTGGTGTTCATGGCAGCCACCCGTTCGAATACGCCCGCTTTAAATATTCGCACTCCACACCCCAGGTCTACTTTCACCATCGAAGAATGGGAGGCCAAGGCACCACTGGGAGATGCTGAGACCAAGAGCGTCGCGGCGCTCAAGGCTGCCAACGAGCGGAGACCCGCGTTCCAACTGTCGTCAGTCAAGGTTTGTCTACCGTATTCTTTTTTCGATGTGTAGCTCTAGGTAATTCAAGAAACCGTTGCAGCCTTCACAAGAGTATCCCGTTTCCGTATCACGCCCATCAACTCCTCAACGCGTCAAACTTGGTCCAGGTTCACGCCCTTCCACCCCAGGCTCGCGCCCGCCTGCCGCCGCCCATGCACATGCCCTTCATCCGAAGCAGCCAGTCCAGACACCGCAGCAGTTTTACGACTGGTTCGCGCTGATTGATCGTTCTGTTGCGCACAGCCAAGAGGCGCACTTCCGGCAGCACCTCTTGCGTGTGTCCGAACATCTCGACATGTGCGACCGGCTGGTCGGTCGCATCGACCAAGTCGATGCTGAAGTTTCCAGCATGCTGGATAAGTGGAGAAGCGTCGAGGAGGGCGGGAAAAGCCTGCAGGAGGCCAGCCAAAAGTTGCTTGATGAACGGGTGCGTCTTGACCGTCTAGCAGATGCACCCCTCCAATATGCGAGGAATCGATGGTGTGCCATTTAATAGGATCAATTGGTCGAATTGCAAGGGGCTATCGGCACAACTTTGGAATACTTCCAGGAACTAGAGCACGCGACCCGTCTACTGAATCACCCTGGCGAGTCGCTAGTCCTCCAGACAGACTTTCTCTACATGGTCGAGCGCGTGGACATTTGCATCGAGTTCCTCAAGTCCCACGTACGAGCGATGTTCTCGTGTTCAGCCCTACCCTATCTTACCCGCCTGCGACAGCGAACTTACAAAGAAGCAGAATTATACCTCTTGCGCTTCCAGCAATGCATGACACGGGCAATGACGCTGATCAAAATGTACTTTGTCGGCTCGCTCAGAGCCCTCACGCAGGACGTCTCACGACGACTATTCGAACAGGTCCGTTTCAGCCGCGCACCTGGGCCCTCCGTTCCCTCATCTTTATCCGCTCACAGGATGTCTCTGATACCGCACAAATGCACCTTCTTTACACGCGCTTCACCACGGTAGCTGGACAGCTTTCGCCACTCCTTCGAGAATTCGAGCACCGTGCCCGCACGCACCCCGAGGAGCTAGGAGCTCTGCTTTCCGAGTGCCACGCCGCGTACTTTAGCGCACGCAAAAGCCTGCTCGTCTCACGTCTTACTGAGCAGATCCGCGGATTAGATCCAACGAGGACCGAACTTGTAGAACTGGTACGCTTTTTTTGGGATTTTCTCGAAGCCAAATGGTCATGCGACGTGAGCCCCTGTAGACGCGCGCCGGGTGTAGCTACCTGAAACAACTGTGTACGGAAGAGTTTGAACTGTATCGGGCGTTTTTCAGCTCTGGGAAAGAGCAACTCTAGTGCGCAAACGCCTTACTTTTCCTTTCGAGACTTTGGTCTAATCACTCACCTTTAGTCAGTATTTGGAAACCTTGTGCGACTATCTCTACGATGATCTACGCCCGCGCATCCTACATGAACCCCGCATCACTGTCCTCTGTGAGGTCTGCACCGTGCTCCAAGCATTGATGGTACTAGATCAGCCACTCGACGACGAGATTGAGGCGGACGGGGAGAAGGACGACGAACTGGGCCGGCTACATATTCGTCAGCTATTGCAAATGGTATTGCAGGACGCACAGACGAGACTGTTCTTCAAAGCACAAGCGGTGATTCAGTCCGAAATAAGGTACTATGCACCGACGGCCCAGGATCTCGCGTACCCCGATAAGCTTGTCGGTGGGTTTTTTTCGCCTTTTACGTTATCTGTCTCTATCCCCTGAGAGTAATTACAGCCGCCCGAGGCACACCCACGGGGTACGAAATTCGCGAAAAGCAGAGCATCAGCCGGCTGTTCGAGGGCCCAGGACTCAATCAGCGGGAAACATGGTTTCCGACACTTGACAAGACCGTCTGGGTACTCTCACAGTTACATGACTATGTTCAGGTGAGCCACTTACATTTCTCTGTATCACTCGCAAATTCTGATTCTGAGTACGTGCTGTGTTCCATGAAGCCAACGATTTTTAATGACCTCGCCCAAGAGGCCGTCAGTCTATGTCACGCCTCGTTGCTGAGTGCGGCAGATAAGCTCAGAGCCAAGAACGCGTTTGATGGACAGCTTTTTATGGTCCGCCATTTGCTTATCCTGAGGGAGGTGACACGAAACCTCGACCTCGCGCAGAAAGACGAGCCGAGAGGGAGTGCCGTAGCTGGGAATGCCGACTCGTATAGCGTAGCAGGTGAGTACAGCCCACGAATACTAGGATCAAATGTTCGAACAAGCCGGCTTTGGCATCCCAGACACGGTATCTTCCGTCTTGTCGCGCACGTCAACGCTCCTGCCTGGCTCGCTGTTCACTTCCCTCGCCGGCACGCGAGCAGAACATCTCGCGGATGCGAAACGAGTACGTCTTTCCTTCTTTAAGTTACCGTTATTGCCTCTCACATTCCAAAATGTGCGCCGTCCACACCACTCCAGGGAATCGATCAGGATCTGAAGCGCGCCTGCGAGGCCGCCATCTCCGCAGCGTCGGAGCCGCTCTGCGCACCGTTGCGCGCGTTTACGGGCCGCCCGGCCTCGGCTGCTGAGGCTGCCGTGCTGGACGAGTCATTCCGAGCGGCGTGTGCGCGTGACTTGCATGCGAGTGTCGCCCGTGTCCGTCTGTACGTGGCCGACGCACGCACCGCCGCTGTGCTCGTGCAGCATGCCGTGGACCGCGTGGAGGACGCATATTGCGCATTTCGGCTCGCGGCTAGGCAGGTCGGAGCTCGTGTGGCAGCAGGCAGGAATGGGCTGATGGACGATGAGGCATTAAAACAGTTGCTAAAAGATGTTTGTGCAGAAGAGGTAGATAAGACGGGCTTTCCACGAGGGGCGGCTTAGCAGCTTAGTAGTAGTTACTGTATCTTATCTGGATGGTTCACATGCGTGGTCCGAATGAGGGCATGAATGCTGATTGGGCCTGCCACGTGACCGCATGGCCTCGTCGCCCTTTGTCTGCTAGCTATCTGCCCTACCAATAGCACGATTTTACCAGGCGAACACCATGGTCCGTCCCTTTCAAGCACCCTTTCCAGTAACCCCACTGACAACTGGCCCACACCCACGGGGAATATCCCCTACAGTCTGCGCTCTTCAACTTCCAATCCCTACTACTCGTCATCCTCCTGCTCATCTGTACCTGCACATACATTCGCGCCGTTGCGCCTCGGCTCATTGACAGTAACAAGCAAGGGTGCGTGCACTGTCTTTCCTAGGAATGCCTGCATGCACTCGTCCACATGTCCACACACCCATGTGCTCTCATCCACTCCCGACTACTTTCCCTAGTCCGTTCGTGGCTTTTCTTGCGGCCGCTGGACTCCCGTACGAATATCTTCCGTGCTAATGGTCTCCTGCAGCTTCCTTGGCATCTTCTTTATGTCCGCCCGAATTGGTGCGTCTCATGTCCCGATTACACTCGGCGCAACCGACTGACACGCGCACAGGGGAACGACTATCACCTTATGTGGCGTTAGCGTGCATCGCAATGGCCACACGGATCGTACTTTCATGAGAGGCGTGTGCGCGTGACTTGCATGCGAGTGTTGCCCATGTCCGTCTGTACGTGCTTGACGCACGCACCGCCATTGTGCTCGTGCAGCATGCCGTGGACCGCGTGGAGGATGCATATTGCACCTTTCGGCTCGCGGCTAGGCAGGTCGGAGCTTGTGTGGCGGCAGGCGGGAATGGGCTGATGGGCGACGAGGCATTAAAACAGTTGTTAAAAGGTGTTTGTGCAGTAGAGGTAGATAGGACGGGGTCGTTGCATACACAAAATTGATGACTTCCTGACGCGGTCACGTGCGTGTCTTTGTTCGCGTTGGGGTCGACTCGCCAGTGGCGGCGCACTGGCACGCGCTGCTGTCCGATATTGACGTTATTGTACTCCCTAACTGACGCCATAGCCAGGTTTGGATGACTGCTAGGCGAATTTCCTCGTACTCTGCAGACATTGAGCTCTCCGTTAGCCGAATCAACAGGCTCTTGCGACCTCTCCGGAACAAGTGTGCGATCCTCGCCTCTGCGACGTCCCGCCCGGCTGGCTCAGCTGCACCAATAACCTACGGATCCGGCTCTTCACAACTACTCGAGGCTCGTGCTCCGCCCCCATTGGAGATGTTGCGTGATCCGAAGCTTGTCATCTCGCGCGCGCATCAGGAGAGCAGGTCGTTGGACGCCGTAGCGCGTCAAATTCATGCGATAACAAATGCGTATCGCAATGTGATGCAGGCGAGTCTTCCAGTAGGGCTCAATGGGAGCCGCCGGAACGTCTTGGCCTTGACCGACATCTGTGCGGCGTCGATTGGGCGGGGCCTCAAGGCAGAGGTTGTACAGTGCCTTGCCGCGCTTGAGGGAGAACCAGACGAGGCCAAGGAGACGGCCCTCGTAGATGAGCTATATGAGTCCATCCCCGGCCGCTTTCGAAGGTGCGTATCGTCGTGTCTTTCTGTCATTTTGATAGCCATCTCATGGTGCCCACAGCTGGACTCTGATCGCGCACGCGACATCGGAAGTCGTCGACACCTGTCCTAGTCACCCCATGTTATTGCTGAATGTTCTGGGGGTTTCCTTGACTCATGGCCTCTACACCGAGTCTAAGACCTTCCTTCGCTTATTCCTGACCACTTTGCTCCGACCACCTCGCCACGGCGTTCCGCCTCCCATCGCACACCCCATGCATCCTTCATATCTTGTCGAATTGTGCAATGAATGGATCCGCCTGGCCCCCGAGCCTTGGGCAGGTCCATTTACACATCGGTCCTTTGCAGCTGTTACATTGGAGGTACTCGTGGAGCACGGCACCGCAACGACGTGGACATGCAAGTCGATTACCCGCCTCGTGCAACTGCTGCGCACCCGGGATTTCGGATGTTTCCTCACCTTCTTACATGGGTTGATCGAATTTCTTGCCGCGCGACCAAGATATTTGGTCCATGGCTGTGAGGATGAGTATTCGCTCCTCGCGCGCCTCGCAAAATGGACAGGTGTCATCACATCCGATTTCTTTTCTGTCGGAGATGCAGAGCACTGTGGCGGCGCTGCCCCTGCCCACACCCACGCACAGCACTCTACTCAATCATCGAAATTCTTGCTTCCGCCCACGACGCAGCGCTCCATCTCTCCGCCATCGACAACGACAGGGACGACGACAGGGACGCCCGCGACCCACAGGCAGCTCTAGTCTGCACAGCCACCCACTGCCTCTCCGCCCCGCTCTTCGCCACACTCAGCGCGCCGCATCGAGACGCAGTCCTCGCACTCCTGCGCGACGTCGCGCCAAGCCCAGCGACCTACAGCGCCCTCGCAGCCCAGCCCCTCGCATCCCTGCGCACCATGGCCTGGGCCTTGCGCGCGCATGACCTCTGCGAGCTCGAACAGACGCTCTGGACCAGCGCCGTCGAGCACGCGTCGGGGGCGGATCCCGCGCTCCGCGCGGCGCTCGTGGACGCGGCGGAGCGCGGGCGGCGGGCAATCGTGCCCGCCGGCCGTGGCCAAATGCGAACGCGCAGAACGGCATCGGCGCGATCGCCGCCGAGGAAGCGGGCGCGCCGCGAGGCGGCGTCGTGGCAGTGGCGGCGTTCGCGTTCGCCCTCGTCAACGTCGACGTCGGGATCCGGCGCATCGACGCCGTCGCTGTTGTCCGCCGGGCCGTCCTCGTCGTCCTCATCCTCGTCATTGTCGTCCACGAGGTCGCGCTCGCGGTCTCCGGTCCCGGGGGACATGGCCGGGGCTTCTGGCGATGGGGAAACGGCTCGGAGATCTCGCAGTACGAGGAGGTCTTGCGCCGACTTGAAGTCGGTGCTCGCGGACGCGCTCAAAACTCGGAAGGACCTCAAGGCGGAGCGGCGTCGGGCTTCCCTACGAAATGTGCGCTCGTTTGGCCGTTCTGTGTCATCGGAGAGAGGCTATAGCTCCAAAGAGGAAGCGGCAGCACCTGCTCTGCCGAGTGAAGGCGATGTCTTGGATATGTTTGCGTATGATGACCCTTTCTGAATACCGCGCCGCGAACGATCTATCTACATGATGTCCCGTCATTGCAGGTCACCGAGCCGATTTTATTTTATATATCATCGCAATGTAATTTGTAGTAGTATAATAATAAAGCTCTTGTAGGGGCATCTCTGCCCGGCATCAATTTTTTTTGGCGTTCTTTCTGTTCTGCGTCTCGTTGAATCTGCATGCCAAACGACTCTGAAATGATGGCCACGGCCCTCTACCTCAAAGCCATGGAAGCGGAAGCTTGTCTCTATTCACTGCATTTTGTACCGTGACACATGAAAAAAAGAGATAAGGGAGAGGCCGCGGGACCAGTTGCAACTGTTCAGGTACCCTGCACCCCAACCTAGAAACCGGGAGCCAATCTGGTTGGCTGATCATTATTCTCCGAAAAAGGCGGGGCCATTTATCATCTATCTCCACTCAAATGTACACCATGCCATAACATCGACTTACAGGAACGTGGTGGTGGATATCAGACGTACCACAAATGGGGTAAAAGTCCTATTTTGCGTATCATCGCGTATTCGAACGTCCAATCGATGAGATACACAGTAGGTCCACAGTAGCCGCTATGCGAAATTCGGGGATAGAGGCCGCAGGAAAAGGACATTGGTGATGTCTTATTGATGGGATCTCCCGCCGCTGCAGGGGAGAAATCCATATCAGGCACGTCCTAGTTGGCGCGCAGGCCATAGCACTCCGCCCGGGCGCCAAGCGCCAAGAGAAGGATAACCTGCTGGAAAGGGCCGGGTACGGGCGATCAGTTTGGTTGGGTTCATCTACATCTACAGTGTGGCAAAGCAATGAGGATATGACGACGGGTAACTTATCTGGAACTGATGAGACGCAGAGCCGACACTGAGCCGACTGAGGCCACTCTGAGGCCCGAGCGCTGAGCATATACTGCCATTAGACTTGGACAAATGGCAAACGGGCCGATGTCCCCGCGGAACCTTTACACGAGCGACCATGTCGTCCAAAGCGAAGGCGGCAAAGGCAGCGACAAACTGTCCACTCCGTCTTGAAGATACGCTACACGACCTCGCGGTGATACGCACATCCGCTATCGATCTCGCTGCGATTCTTGCCTCGACGATTCCGGCGCCAAGCCCAGACGCTCCGACGGCGGCGGTGGAAGAGGATGCGGCCGTCGCTCGTTCACACGAGTTTGCGCAAGCGGCGCGCGCCGCGATCAAAATCAAGAATAGGGGAGACGTGGAAGCTCAGGGGGAGCGCGTGAACGAGGTGAGGGGTCAACTGGAAGAAGTGGTCGAGGGGCTACGGGTGTAAAGTTCAAGTTCTATTCGGGAGAGGAGAATGTTATGGAAGTGAAGGGGCGGCGTGCTCCGTAAACTTTGTAAAGGCCGTCACCTCTAGATCGTTCTATGCACCGCATCGATGTGACATCGCCCAATCTCTGGGACCTGAACGCGGAGGAGGGCTCTGTGATGGGACTTTATCGCATGGTCCGTTCGCCTAAAATATGATATAGAAAACTTAGCCGCCGCAGCGCAGAGGTCGGTGTCCTGTGGTCAAGTAGCGTGATAAGGGCACAGCGACACGTGTTCAAAACGGTTGACTCATTTCTCATTTGAGTTAGTGTCAGTAGTATCAAAATTTTTGTCTCCTTGCCTCGAGGCTACCTCGAGGTGTGGTAGCAGGTTGGGGTGATCAGAGAGCGTTGGGCGATGCTGGTGTGTGTACTCGGGTCTGATACGCGTGTCCGGAGCAAGGCTACGTTTCACACGAGGAGGGGCACTCGTTAATACTGTATTGTTGAGGACGTCGGTCGGTCGGCCCTGCGTCATCGATGGGAAAAGGGCGCGCGGGTGTATTTAATAATCGACCCCCGTCGCATATAATAAGCCACGCGTAAACGCGCGAAACCCCCTCTCACGCGTCCTTGCGTTGCCAAGTGGTGGTTCGTTTCCCCTTTACCTTCCTTTTTTTTTTCTCTTTTCTTTCCCTCTCTTTCATCTTTGACTTGACGGCGGCCTGGTGACGACACTAACGACCATGTTCGCGACAACGAATGTCGCGATCAATGCCGCGCTCTTCGCACTCAGGGTCACTTCCCCTTCACTCGTCCTATTAACGACCATCTCTCTTCTCACAACACGACCCTCACCACCACCCACACCCTCTCCGATCATCTCTGTTACTGTCGCCACTAGCATCCCCCGTCGTGGTCTTATCTTGCCTTGTTTGTCTTTCTCGTCTTTCATCTATCTTCTCGATGGTCTTGCTTTTGTCATTTATGCTGTCATCAACAAGAATTGGCCACAGCGCACGGGAGTAGAGATCAATGCTCTCATCGGTCTCGTGGCATTCTCCGGTCTCGCGGCCTTGGGAACCTGGAAGGATGTACGGGGTGTCGATGTCTGGTTCCTCAAGCGAGTGAAAATTTCCATATTTCTTTCCCTCGCCCTCGATATCGCACAGGTTATCCTTTATGGCACTTCGATGCCGAAAGACCGTACGTACATCATTCCTGGTGCTTCTCGTCGGAGCTAAACGCGCCGCTTTGACAGACCTTCCTCATCCTTACCCATTTCCGTATGGCATTCTAACCCTGCTTCATTTTACTTTACCAGTTTTGCGCATTCTTTTTCTTGTCATATTATTCTTTGCCTTGATCAATCCCATTGTTACGTACACCACTGTCACGTCGGCCGAAGCGGTCCCAGAAGACCAATCCACATCCGCTCCCCTCCTTCGATCCTCACAGGATCCCGTTAACTCCCTTAGGAGTCTAGGTCTCGCCATCCGTGCCACAAAGTACGGGACATTTGATGATGCTGCATATTCAGCGACGGGGCAACCCCCCAGTCCCGCTTCCGCAGATCACGTCGCGGTTAAGATCCAGGTACGCCTCTACATCGGCTTCTTGCACGTGAGTCACCCATCCAGTTTCCGTAGCCGCCACCCAAGGGAAAGGAAGTCGACATCGATCCAACCTGGAGCGAAATACTCAGACGCTTACGCCGTATCACTCCCTACCTTTGGCCAAAGAAGAGCCGTCCCCTGCAACTCATCGCGGTATGCCCTGACTTCTTCCTGCGCAGAATTTTGAACTCAGAAATTGTCCCAGCTTCTCTGCGTACTCATACTCATTCTCGGCCGACTCGTGAATTTCGCGGTCCCCTTCCTTCTTGCGAAGCTCGTATTCGTATTTGAGGAGGGCGCTACCGGCCTTCCTTGGCTGTATCTGTTGAGTTATGTCGGTCTGCGCTTTCTTCAAGGCAGCGGTGGACTGTCTGCACTTCTCGATGTAAGCAAGGCTTATTGCCACTTCATCCCGTCATGGTCATTGAGCTCGTTGTACGCAGACTTTTGGGCTCCCGTCATGCAATACTCCGATCGTGGTGCGTAACACCAAACGATGTTGCGCATTGACGTCTCATTACTTTCTTAGAAATGTCTCAGCTGTCATTCAATCACCTCCTTCACCTTTCCTTTGCCTGGCATACCCACCGCAAAACTGGTGAGGTACTCCGGATCCTTGACCGTGGCGCTGCCATCAACAACACCTTTCAGGTACGGGCGTCTTATCGTTCATATCTGATAGCAACACTTACATTTTCTGCTAGCTTGTGCTATTTGACGTCATCCCGACGTTTGTTGATATGATAGTGGCGCTGATAGTATTCGCAATCAAGCTTGATTGGACGCTTGCGATTGTCTTTTTCATTGTCATGTCCGCATATGGTGCGATCGCGCCTTCGATGGCTCGTTGACTTGACCATTTCGTATGCATGCTAATTTTGTTTAGTTGTGGCCAGTGTTCTGCTTACACGCTGGCGTACTCGGCTGCGGCGTACCATGAATGAACGCGACATGGTTTGTGTGCGCAGCTCCATTCTCAAGCACACTGCCTGAATGCTGTTACCAGATCACACGTGGTATCCACACAGACTGCCTACTCAACTACGAGACGGTTAAGTATTTCAACGGTGAAGATTATGAGGGCGAGCGTTATCGTGAGTCTATCAGGAACTACCAGACACTCCAGTATCGAGTCATTAGTGAGTGGCATCAGAACGTTCCCTCCTTACCCCGCCGACCCGATGTACAACAGCGGCGATGAACCTGCTCAACCTAGTCCAAAATCTATCATTGTAAGTACCGCGAGCGCATCGCGCGCGCGTTTGTTAACAGTATCGCTTCAGACCGTCGGGTTACTGGTCGGATCTATGATAGTCGCGCAACGGATCGTAAACCATCAGCTGTATCCCAGTGACTTTGTGCTCTTTATCGCATATTGGCCCAAGTGAGTTCAATGTTTGGGGCAGTCGGACAAACCTTGATATCAGAGTAGCTATATAGCCCACTCAACATGCTTGGGTCAATCTACCGATCCATAAACCGATCACTTGTGGACGCTGAAAGGCTACTCGAGCTTCTCAATGAGCCGACTGACGTCAATGATAAGCCCGGCGCACCTGACCTGGTCGTCTCCGATGGCGAGATCGAATTTGGTATGTGTTATTTTCCTTCCCCCTGTGACCGACTTCATGCGGTTGTAGACAATGTTAGCTTTACGTACGATGGTCGTCAACCCGCACTGCGTGGTGTCTCCTTCCGTGTCCCCAAAGGAGGATCTGTAGCCCTTGTCGGCGACTCTGGAGCGGGAAAGTCGACAATCCTCCGTCTCCTCTACCGATTCTATGACTTGGAGGAGAATCAAGGCCGTATCCTGGTCGACGGGCAGGATATTCGTGACGTGACACAAGCAAGTCTGCGTAAGGCTATTGGCGTGGTCCCGCAGGATGCCGTACTTTTCAACGCAAGCATTGCCTACAACATTCGGTACGTAACCTCCCTGGCGCGATGACCTTTGGCGTGGGTATTGATACCAGTTTCCATAGTTATGGCAAGTTTGGGGCAAGCCGGGAGGAAGTGGAAGAAGCAGCCAAAGCGGCACAAATGCATGACCGCGTCATGTCATTCCCTGACAATTACGGGACCAAAGTTGGTGAACGCGGCATTCGGTTAAGCGGAGGAGAGAAGCAACGTGTTGCTATTGCGCGCACCCTGCTCAAGAATCCCCCGATACTGCTCCTCGATGAGGCTACTAGGTTCTGTACATATCCGACGGTAGCGAATTGGTGGCTGACCGATACGTCACTATCAGTGCCCTAGACACTTCCACGGAACGTGACATTCAGAAAGCTCTGCAGAATCTGGTTCGCGGCCGTTCTTCGTTATCTATTGCCCACCGGCTTTCGGTGAGTCCATTTCCCTGTCTGGAACATGGCACCTGACATATCTCGCTTATCGTAGACTATAGCCAATGCGGACCTGTAAGTTACTTCCTCCAACATCCTTGATATTTCTTGATGCATCAGCGGCAGGATTCTTGTTCTCAAGGATGGCCAAATTATCGAACAGGGAAATCACGAGCAACTTCTCAAACTCAATGGCGCTTTCGCGGCCATGTGGGCTGACCAGATCAGTGCAGCGGGGGGACTACCTGTGGACGGGAGATTCAGAGAAGCAGTCAGCGGTTACCAAATCGACGACGCAGTTCCCCTTCCCGATGAACCTGTGACTGCGGACATCGACGCTGCTCCCACGCAGGACACCGCGGAGCCACTCGCAGAAGCGTCCGAGGCGCCCGTGGAGGAGACCGCTGCTCAGGGTACCGTTTTGGAAGGGACTAGACCCCAGGCTACGCTGTCACCGGACGGGTCCGTGGCCGCTGCGGTGGCTGGAACCCAAGTGGACGACGCCCCTGTCGCTTTCCCTTCTTCGTCCGAAGTGGGTGGAGTCCCCGCGAGCGACACTGCCCCGCCTAAGGCCGAACCTGTCGCCTTCCCAACGTCCGACTCTGCGCCCGTTGCCTTCCCTGGCAGTGGATCCGATGAAACTGCGTCGCAAAAGGCCCCTTCTACCACCCAGACACCAGGTATCACGTTTGCCCAAGAAGTGGGGACGCCCGAGCGTACGGGTACTCCGGATCCCGAATCTGAGACAAAGCGCAAGCGCATCTCTTCGCAGAACTTTCAGCGACTTGCACGGCGAATCTCCATAACAACGCGACGCGCTGGCTCCGTATCGGGCATCCCGATCCTGGGTAATCTTCGACGCGATGCGACGTCTGCCTCCACCTCTGCACCGGCACAAACGTCAACAGATAGCGACACTGCGCCCAAAGCGTCTTCGGAGTCTCCAGCACCGAGCATCCAGAGCGAGCCAGATAGGGACAAGGGAAAGAAGGACAAGAAGAAGAGGAGATTCCTCTGACCGGACCTCTGCTATGCAAATGGAGGTCACGGAACTCCTTATTTCCGTCATGCTTTCTACGATCATCTTCCTCTGATATTCTTTCGTCGCTATCACATCTTAGTATTCACGACTACCATGACTATTCCTTCGGTGACTGATATTACCGTACATCCCATCCCGAGTCCTGTACAGTGCGCTATCTGATCCCCTTTTTTCCTCGCCTGCATGGTTCTGTGCGGAATCGTCTTGAAAGCTTAAAGCCAAAGGGGGAAATGTTACTGGTGCTGACGTGACCGAGTCGTGACGGGTCTAGACCCGCGCGCGGTTTAAGCGGAGATTGAAACCGGGCAGATGAGTATAAAAGTTGACCGAGAACGCGTATGTTTCGCACAGCCGGACGACGACCCACCCCAACGGTCCCGTTCTCGTTTTCGACCTCTTCTCTGCTTTTGTCTCGGTTTTGGTCCGTTCAGGTCTCGGTTTCATTGTATTATTGCAATCATGTCTGCAAAGATTTATGTTGGGTCAGTCGTGCGCGCTTGTGTCGTTTTCCGTTCCGCGTCGCTTCTTCCCGTTTGTTCTAACGGGAAGGAGCGCGGCCGCTGATTGTAATTTTTTGTACTCTGTGTTAGCAATCTGAGCTGGAATACCAACGATGAGACATTACGCCAAGTTCGTCTGATGCCTTGGCTCTGCCTGTGTTTATGTTCCTGATTTCTGCCTTTCTCTGCCCTTTTCTTTGTACTGCGCCTGCTGATAGGCCTTTGCGAGTTTTGGCAACATTGTTGACGTACGCCTCAGTTCCGTATACCTCGCCTTTCTTGAGTGACAAGTGCCCAAATTTCTCTCCCCCCTCCCCTATCTTGTTATCCCTCGCATGTGCTCTATGAACAGTCGATCGTGATGCGTGATCGCGAGACCCAGCGCTCGCGTGGTTTTGGTTTCGTAACTTATAGCACTGAGGCGGAGGCCAACGCTGCCATTGCCAGCATGAATGACGCGGAGCTCGAAGGTCGTAGGATTCGCGTAAACATTGCCAATGCGCGCACCGGTGGTGGTGGTGGTAGTGGCGGCGGTGGCGGTGGTGGTCCGTCCAAATCCCTTCCTTTTGCATCATCAGCTATAAACCATCTTTTTGATTTGTAGGGTATCAAGGCGGTGGCTACAGCGGCGGCGGAGGCGGCTATGGTGGTGAGTAGAGCACAGCAGAGAGTTTTTGAGATGATGGGCAATAACTTTTCGGACAATTTGCAGGTGCTTCGACCGGTTATGGTGCTCAAAGTGGTTACGGCAGTGGCTCTACCGGCCAGGGTGGCTATGGTGGTCAAGCCGGCTTCGGGTACCCTCAGCAAGGTGGGTACCCGCAAGGAGGTTACCAGCAAGGGGGTTACCAGCAAGGAGGCTTCCAGCAAGGAGGTTACCCAGCAGCCTACGGCGGCGGCGGTGGCTATTAACGTCCCTCCTGCCGTGAGTAGCGAATTCGTCACGAGTCGCCTGTGAATCTGACTCGTCCTCGTAGTCCACAATGGCGAACCTGACTCGCTTGCTTACTTATGCTTCCCTTTTCTAACTCGTGTTTCCGTTCTATTCCATTCGTAGGGCCAGTCGTATTTCCCACATCCCCCTTTTATCACCAGACGCGCTCATCCACACGCACATATCCTTACCCACTCCCTGTCGTTATTCCCCCCCTCCTCTTCTCTACGGCCGTTGACGTGTTTGCCCTTGGCTCGCTCCTGAAGTCTCGGTTATATCCACAATCCGACGTGTACTAGTACGACTACGTTTCTCCGATTTTCTCCCTCTTTCTTTTTCCCCTCCCGCTTTATCTTCTTGCTCTATCATGCGTGGGTGGGGGTGTCGCCATGAGCCTCCGCCTTTGTATTCTGAGATAAAAGACAAATGCAAAGCACTGCTTAGCGGTACTCATCTTGACGTCGGCCGTGTGTTTTCACGTGTGACTTGACTCCAACACTCCTGCCATGGTATCGATTACGTTATACAAAGGCAGCACTGATTTAATGTTAGGTCGTCGAATAACAGGTACATATACCACTAACACCACAACAAGTATCAAGAAAACATTAACGCGCTGAAGTCAGAAGTCATGTCTCTAGGTATCCGTGGTATCTGTAGGTCACCACGCCCTTGAAACATCTCGTTCTGGTCCAACCGAGTCTGTGCGTCTTCGCATTCAAGGACTTCGTTCTTTCTCCGTCGAAGATGCCACGCCATGCGTTAATTGAACGTTCGGGAACGTTAGAGCTGGGGTTGAGTTGCTACGCCATTCCAGCAACGGTGGCCGCAGCTCGGGATCATCCACGCTCGCAAACGCCCTCAGGCCGCTCGTCCGTTTGCCCGAGCCTGTCAAGAAGGAAAGAAAAAAGAATATGCCCTGCAGGCACCATCGATCGGCTTTTGATCGGACCGTGCCTGGAGTTCTTCTCCGACCTCGGGCGCCATCCAATGCCACAGCAGCCTTTGGCCTCCTCGTCCTCGTCCTTTACTTGCATCGCGACATCAAAATCAATGATTTGATTTTCAAGCAAAAGTCCCCGTCGACGACAAGGTTGTCGGGCTTCATGTCCCTGAAAATACGTGACGCCTCGATGAGGCCCAAGCAGACTTGAACAACCCTTGCTTTCGAGTTCCTAAGGAGCGACCTCAACGCGTAACCATTGACGGTGACCAATTGGGGTAGAACGGCCCATCTGTGGAATGACCCGATCAACTGTACATGTACCATTAATCGAATCATTCCACGGGTGGGTAACATGTCGAGAGATGTCTGATGATCTCAAGCTTGTTCGATTCCTCCCGAACTTTCTTTGCAATGAATTCTCTGTCCGGGCCCAATGGTTGATACACGGCGAGAATATGATCTGGCCTCCCGTGTTAGGTCGTCAAATCGACACTGACAGGTTATCCACATTACCATGTACATACATCACAACAAGTAATCGGGTTGGAATCATGAACGACAGTCTCGATGTGGATAGGATGCACGTTCTCGTTCCATAACTTATTCAAGAATGGCCGGAGCCGCCTGCGAGACTGGGAGCTGAAAGGGTCGATGCGCTGTCTGTTGATCTGCGTGCGAGAGTAAAAGGAACATCAATAAAACGTGGATTCAGACGCATGAGGTAGGTACTCACCACCGGTTGGACTGCCCACTCTCTTCTCTATGCAGACCAAAACCTATAACGGACAAAAACATGAAGATGTCGACTGCGAGGTCCCCGGGCCATTCATCGGACCATCGTGTGATGAAACTTCAATTGGTCATTGGAAGTGGGCCGATATCAGCCCACAAATGTTCCTCTTCTCTTCGACCTGCGGACGTAACAAGCCAAAAGAGGGCATCCATCGATGTTCACATAGAGATATCATGATACAGCGCACCTTAATGAGAGCGAGGTCCTTAGGGTCGTATCGGGTGATCGGGTGAAGAAATCGGCAAGGCTTGACCAACTTGGCCGTGGGTGACTCTTGACTCATCGCAGTTTAAGCGGAGATTGAACCCCGGCAGAGGAGTATATAAGCTGACCGAGACACGCATGTTTCGCACACTGGACGACGACCACCTCAACGGTCCCGTTCTCGTTTTCGACCCGTTCTGCTTTCGGTTTTGGTCCGTTCAGATCTCAGTTTCATTGTATTATTGCAATCATGTCTGCAAAGCTTTATGTTGGGTCAGTCGTGTGCGCCTGTGTCGTTTTCCGCTCCGCGTCGCTTCTTCCCTCTTATTCTAACGGGAAGGAGTGCGGCCGCTGATTGTGATTCTTTGTACTCTGTTAGCGGTCTGAGCTGGAATACCACGGATGAGACGCTGCGCGAGGTTCGTCTGATGCCTTGGCTCTGCCTGTGTTGATCTTCCCTGATCGCTGCCTTACTCTATCCTTTTTTTTTTTTTTTACTGCGCCTGCTGATAGGCGTTTGGGTTTTACGGCAGCGTTGTTGACGTACGCCCCAGTTTCGTATACCTCACCTTTCCTGAGTGACAAGTTTTCTCTCCCTCCCTATCTTGCATCCGCTCTATGAACAGTCGATCGTGATGCGTGATCGCGAGACCGGGCGCTCGCGTGGTTTTGGTTTCGTGACTTATAGCACTGAGGCGGAGGCCACCGCTGGCATGGCCAACATGAACGAGGCGGAACTCGATGGCCGTAGGATTCGCGTCAACATTGCCAATGCGCGCCCCAGTGGTGGTGGCGGCGGCGGCGGCGGTCCGTCCAAATCCTTCCTTTTGCATCATCAGCTATAAACCGTCTTTTTGATTTGTAGGATATCAAAGCGGTGGCTATGGCGGCGGCGGCGGAGGCTATGGTGGTGAGTAGAGCACAACAGAGTGTTCATTTCTCGAGATAAATTTTCGGACAATCTGCAGGCGGCGGTTCGGGCGGTTATGGTGGTCAACGTGGTTACGGCGGTGGCTATAGTGGCTAAGACGGCTTTGGTGGAGGCGGCTTCGCTGACCCTCAGCAAGGTGGGTAGTAATTTTGTACGTTGGATGAGCAAGCCTTTAACGTGCCGGGCTACCCGCAAGGGGGTTACCAGCAAGCAGGCTTCCAGCGAAGACGTTACCCGGGAAGAGCGGTCCTATTAACGTCTCCTGCCGTGAGTAGCGAATTCATCACGAGTCGCCTGTGAATCTGACTCGTCCTCGTAGTTCGCAATCGCGAACCCAACTCGCTTACTTATGCTTCCCTGTTCTAGCTCGTGTTTCTCCGTTCTATTCCATTCGTAGGGCCAGTCGTATTTCCCACATCCCTTTTATCGCCAGACGCGCTCATCCACACGCACATCTCCTGTTTGCCCATGGCTCGCTCCTGAAGTCTCGGTTATATCCATCCACAATCCGACGTGTACTAGTACGACTGCGTTTCTCCGATTTTCTCCCTCTTTCTCCTTTCCCCTCCCGCTTTATCTTCTTGCTCTGTCATGCGTGGGTGGGGTCGCCATCAGCCCCTCGCCTTTGTATTCTGAGATAAAAGACAAATGAAAGAGCACTACTTAATGGTGCTCATCTTGACGTCGATCCCGTAGTGATTTGATTCCAATGATGCAATGATAACTCATTCGCGTGAATTATACAATCGCACGTATGGCGGGTTAACCTAGCTGGACGGGAGTGGCGAGTTAACCAATCAAATTTTAGCGTTACACGCACATGGCTGTTCGAAGAGGGATAGATCCGGGCGTCGTCGAGATAGACTAATAGAAGGGGCAGCTGCGCAGAACAAAAAGAAAGCGAAAAAAAGATATGGGAAACCTGCGGATGCGTGGGCACAAAATCACGGAACGATGCACAAGATGCGCCAATCTACATGTCGTCGTACTCCTCGCTGTCCCACGCAGAAATGGCGCAGGTCTTCGAGATGCCTCGCGACGCGCCGCACGGCAGACGACACCGCATATCAGTCCGGCAGCGCACTTTCCGGCGTCACCTAGATGCCCGCCGCGTCGCCCACTGGCAGCGAGTCGGGGCGTACTGTAAGCTGAGCGAGTGGACGTGCAGCACACGCGACGGTCGAGCGTGCGGAAGCCAGTCAGTTCAGTCATCCCTGCCAGTGCATCCCTGCGCGTCTCAGCATTCAGCATGGGTTATGTCCGAGTCATGGGCATCATAAATACAGCCCGAACTCGGCCTTCAAGACACACGCATAAACTGCCATTCGAGGGGTTTCATTCGCACTGCACCGCACTACGTAGCACAGAAAACGGTCTGGTACATGGTAATTGGTAGTAGCATCCATGAGTGGACTGGAATTCTCGTCGCCACCAGCTGCTACCGTTCGTCTCCAGTTTGTCCATCCTCGTCCGCCTGCCCGGTGCGATTCGGTCCCCCAATGGGGTACATGCACGAGTGAGAGCGAGCGAGGGCGTTGCATTGGCTGGCTGCCGTGTACTAAGGGAGCACTTTGGCCACCTGTTATTTTGTTGCGACAATCAGTGTTATCCACACTAATGTACATACTGTAAAGGTATGAAGAAAACATCAATGCACTGTTGTAGTCATATATCCAGGTATTTGGGGTATGATGATACCCCAAATGCCTGGATATATGATCTTTAAGTCGTTACGCCCTCGAAACCCACTCATCTGGATCTGGTCCGACCCACCGAGTCTCTGCATCTTCGCATTCGAGAGCGTGATCGAGGAAGGGGTGAGTTGCGGCACATCGGAGGTGATCGTTGCCGATCCGAGGAAGCCTAGGATGCCCGCGATGAGCGACTCGAGTTCGGAGGGTTCCCGGAGCGACTTCAAAAATGTCCAGCGAAGCGCGGCGGTGTCGAGTGTTCTTCTCCGTCAAAGACTTCCACGCGGTCTTGTCGAGCTTTCAAGAAGACGGCGCCCCATGCGTTTCCAACGTCCGAGAACGTTGGAGCTAGAGTCGAATTACGCCATTCAAGTAAAGGTGGCCGCAGCTCGGGATTATCCACCATCAGCTTCCTCGCAAATGCCCTCAGGCGCTCGTCCTTTTCCTTGAACCTGTCAAGTAGGAAAATAATGACGCGCCCGCAGGCCCACCGGTCGGCTCTGATAGGACTGTGCCTGAAGTTCTGCTCGACCTCGGGGGCCATCCAATGTTCCGTCCCGCAACGGCCATCGACCTCCTCGTCCTCGTCCTTCACTCGCATCGCAACATCAAAATCGATGATTTTCAAGCAAAAGTCCCCGTCGACGACAACGTTGTCGGGTTTGATGTCCCTGTGAGCGATACGGCACTTGTGAAGATACGTGACGCCATCGATGAGGCCCAAGCAGACTTGAACAACCTTGCTGTCAAATTGCTCAGAAGCGACCTCAACGCAGGCATCGACAGTGGTCAGTTTAGGTAGAATGGCCCACCCGTGGAAGGACTCGATTAGCTGGATGATGTGATCGGACTTCGGTTGGATGGTGTCGAGATATCTGAGGATCTCAAGCTCGTTCGATTCCTCCCGAACTTTCTTCGCGATGAATTCTTTGCCCGACTCCAAGGGTCGATACACGGTGAGAATATGATCCGGACTCTAGTGTGGAGCATCAGTATAGCGAATGGTAGGTAGGAAAACGTAGACCGGGACCTTGAGAGTTGGTTCCCATTTGATACCGTCATCATCCACGATGACTTCTGGCTTAACCTCGTAGCCACGTGCTCTGAGCTGTGCGTGGTCACCTCCGCTCCCGCTGCCTGCACCGTCGCCGTCACCGGCACTTGTGCGAGCACGCTTCCTACCGGCGGCGTCCTTGGTGTGCATCGACTTCAAGTTGAGCTTTTGGACCATTTCATTGAGCACGCGAATGTCGTTATCCGCGTTTCTGTTTTGGCCTTCGTCTAATTTTTTGAAAAGCAGGTTGTACAAATGGCGTGCGAACCTGACGCGACCATCCGGGGAATTCAACGAAAAGGTGATCTCGTGATAATAAACCTACGACGACTGAGTCCGCGAGCTTGTTTAATACAAAGCACAAACTACCTTATTTTGTTGTTGAAACAAGATATAGCGACTTGCGCCGCCATTGTCCCAAATAAAGTTAGCGCACAGGACGAAATCCTTAGCCTCGCGGAACGCTCCCACGAAACTGTTCGCGAAACGAACGATCAAGGCACCCGTGATAAGCATCCGGACGATATCCGGGGGCCAGTTACAGTATCCGATGATGTGGAGTTAACCTCCACAAGCAATCGGGGAAGAGAGGAGATCAAAATCAAAAAGTTACTACGCGGATAGTACTTGCGGAGGTCTTCAGTTGGCTTAGCATCGCATTCCAAGAGAACGCAGACAGGCCAATCTTTGTTTCTGCATGTTAAGTCACAATTGAAAGGGACAAACAAATGATCACTTACCGGAGAGTGTCAACCGTGCTGCTCCTTGGAGTACAAACCAGCGGGGCGAAGAAGATCGAGTTCGCCGCTTGTTCCTTCAGCGGATTTCTAGTAGACCCCTTCGCGTCCCAGACTGTTTCCCATCTGTAATACGCAACGTGATGTACGGTATGCAGCACCTCCGATAGCCCGGCATAGCGCGTCATCTCGGGGGATTCCCCTTCGGTTGGCTCATCGAGAGGTTCAAAATATGACCCAGAAATGCCGAGTTCCTGCAATGCAGTATACAATGCAGCGTGCATCTACACTGGCCCATCAAAATCAAACAGGAGACGGGCAAGTCAATCAGATAGCGCACAGGGTCTAGAATTGGCTTTCTGTCCAACATTCGCTCAAAATCCTCAACGAAGGTCGGCAAGTCCATCATCCCTGCATCATGTATATCGTTCCTGCTGATGTTGGAGTGGTTGAAGTTTGCCCATTCCTTCACTTTGGCAAGGATATCCTTGTATTTTCTTCTTAAGTCAGCAACGCAAGGAACACCTTCCATTATGTTAAAGAATGCAAAGTGTTTATGGGCCAGACTGGGGGTTGAACCCAGGCCTTCTGGATATATACCAGGTGCTCTTCCTATTGAGCTTCCTGGCCATGGGTTCACATTACACCTTCAGGAAGCAAGCTTATCAGATATCCGTGCTAGGGCAAAGAGAGGCATGAAGTACTCACCACCAGATCCTCGACCGCCAGCTCTCTTCTGTGCTCTAATAAATATGTGAAGATGTTTACTGCGAGGTTCCCCGGGCCACTCATGGAAAATCGTCTTATGTGACTTCAATTGAACATCGGAAGTGGGCCGATATCGGCCTGCACAAATGGTCCTCCATATTTCTTAATTGTCAAGATTCTCTTCGACCTACCGATGCAACAAGCCAGCAGAGGGCATCCATTACATCGATGTTCACATAGAGATATCATAATACAGCACACCTTAATGAGAGTGAGATCCCTAGGGTCGTATCGGGTGGAGAAATTGGGGTTTTCGGCATGAATTTGCTTTGCTAGGTGATAAATGGATCGGGTAGATGAAACGGTAACGGGGAAATAAGTTCAATATGACACCAAAACTCAAACGTGTTTTCCATTGCGATTGTGCAACAAGTGTAAAAGGAAAAATATTATGCCACGTGACGTCCGGACGTGATTGCTTTGCTACAGTATCTCCCTCTCCTCTCACAGTTTGATACAGCCCCAAATAACAACCGCCAGCAGGACCACACAGAACATCAGAAGCCGCGCCTCCTCGCCCGCAGGCGAACGCTCCAGCACAAGCGCAAGCAGCGGCGTGCGGCGCGTGCCCGGCGTCCCGGCCGGACGCATCTCGAGCGTGGCGCGCCGCACCGACTCCCGCGGCCACAGCAGGCACGTGCGGCGCTCGACGACGTGCAGCGCGAGCGGCAGCCCGTGCGTGTCCGCCGCGAGGACGAACTTGGCGCGCGCGCGCACGGCGGGCCCCGTCAGCGTCTGGGCTCCTGTGCGCGCGAGGAAGACGAGCTCGAAGACGTCAGCCGTGGGCTCGAGCGCACGATGCGGGTACCGCATGTGCGGAGGTCGTCTTCGCCTGAGGAGGGCACGATGCGCAGGGCGAGCGTGCGCAGCTGGCCGAGGGGACGAACGCATCGCGTGAACGTTTCCTGGGTGGTGAGGGCGCCAGACAAATAAGCACTCTTCTGGGGATGGGGATGACGGGCGGGACGAGAGAGATGGCGCACTCACTATGGTGAAGGATGGGCGGCAGGCAATGGTAAAGTCGAGGTGCCGCAGGTGCGGACACGCAGCGACGATGGCGCGCAGGACGGTGCCGTTATCGTAGCCCTGCTCCAGCCGAAACGCGATCGTGAGGGACGCCAGCGCGGGCAGCGCCGCGAGCGATGCGCTCACGTTCAGCGGGGTGCCCTCGCGGAGGACAAGGGCATCCGGCACGCGCAGGGTCTTGAGCGACGCGCGCGCGGGGAGGACCTGCGCCTGCACGAGCGCGCCGCTGAAAGTGCTGACCTTGGCGAGCGCATCGGCGTGCAGGCCGGCGAGGACGCCTGGCGCCGCCACGCTCGGCGCATGGCTCCGCAGGTGGAGTGCCTCCAGGTTGCGGTGCGCGTCGAGGAAGGTGCGGAATGGACGGCCGAGGGCGGGGTTCAGCTCGACGTGCCAGTCGAGCACGACGTCGCCAACCAAGAGGGAGCGCAGTTTCGGCCAGCGCCCGCGGACGAGGCCGTGTGCGTCTACGGGGGCATGTGGCGAGTGCCCGTCGATGGCGAGGTGCTCGAGATTGGGACAGCGCTTGATGAGCATATCCCAGAGTCGATGATAGCCCGGTACGGGTTCATCTATCAATGTCGTCCGACACCTGACGTCAGCTGCTTGCCGACCATCATGAGAAATTTGAACGAAATTTCTCACCGCGAGAAATGCCATCATTCTGCCAGTAGAACCCGCTTTTGAACGTCAGCGAGAACTCGTGAAGGTCGCCAAAGTCGAACAGCTGGACGGGGGGCGAGGTTAACGAAAGCAAATGTTCGCAGCTCGCAGCGCCACACGCACATGGCTGTTCGAAGAGGGCAGGATAGATCCCAGCGTCGTCGAGATAGACTTGAGGCGTGGGCAGCTGCGTAGAATAAAAAAGATGAAGAACCACCCTCCCCTGCGTGGGGACCAAAAATCACGGAGCGACGCACAAGATGCGCAAAGCGAACCACATGTCGTCGTACGGCGGCAGTTCCTCGCCGTCCCACGCAAAATGGCGCAGGACCTCGAGATGCCTCGCGACGCGCCGCACGGCAGACGACACCGCGTACCCGTCCGGCAGCGCACTGCGGCCCCACCTGGATGCCCGCCCGCGCGCGACGCCCGGCGAGTCGGGGCTTACGCTGAGCGAGCGGACGTGCCGCGCGCGCGATGGTCGAGCGTAGAGCATGTCGAGCGTGCGGACGCACTGGGCGGGGCCGCGCAGGACGATGCGGGAATAGAGGGCCGGGGTGAGCGCATCGGCGATTCTTGAAGACTGTCATCGTTGCACGATGGGTGCTGCAGCGTCGGGTGATGGAGTAGAGTTGGCACGCACGGTGAGATATAGATGGAGCACTTCGGACGGACATGACAGGTGATCGGCAATTTCGAGCAGGACGTCAGCCGGGGCCGTGTTCATGGACATATCGTCTCGTCGCAAGAGGACAGAGAAAGGTGCAAGGTGTGCGACCAGCGCTCCGAGGACGCCAAACGCGGGCATCGGAGTGGGTCAGCGATGTCCCTGACTTAGTAACATTCGTAACAAAAAGTATCACAGATCGTCATTTCTCTCATCCTCGTCTGTAGTCTGTAGAGTATACACTCGGCCACTACATACAGACAAAAAAAAATACAGTCGCGACTGTTCTGACTGCTCTATACATGACAGTTAGCTGGCTGCTGGTGGGATATCAATACCTGTAGGCACGAAGAATGTAATAACGACGTGAAAGTGAAAAATGATATGATGTGACGGTCACAACAATACAGTGCAAGGTGGTAATCACGACCTGCAACTGGTCAGCGTAGCCCCCGAGCTGAAAACCAAGGCGCACATTTTGTAGTCTACTCGCGTCCTTTCTGAGTTTGGTGTCGAATACGAGATCGTGATATCGAGATCGCGATTATTGCGCGCGTTTGGGGAGCAAGTGAGCTTGCCCGCGATCTTTTCCCCCTCCGCAATCCTGAGGGTGCCGGGTGTGTAGAATACCGTTTGTCTAGATTTGTGAGCCAGCGAACCACCCGCCAAACAAATGGGGGGACCCACTTCCAGTGAGTATATTTTGCGTGTGGCCCTGTGGAAAAAGAGACCTTTTTGTGTGTGCAGTCGAATGAAATATCAAACCACGCGAGGAAGGCATGTACGACTGTCAACACCGGTCTTGTAGTAAGCCTCTCAAAACGTGACATATTGACATACAGTCATTACGGGTTGCGCGGAGCTCGAAGGGCGCTGAAAATGCCAGGTCCTCTTTCCTTGCAGTTGTCAATCTATGCGCTAAAGAAGGGTGGGTCAGCATCACGAAATCGATGTGGACGTGCTTATGAAACCATGGCAGAAGCTAAAGGACATAGGACATACCTTGAGAATGCATGGATCTGTTGCAACGGCCTTCAGCTCAACGGTGTCCACCAGAGGCTCGCGTAAAGCGATGTCCTTGATGCACGAGAAGTCGAACCCATATACGTTGTCCCAGACTATGGGGGGGCCCTGAGCCGACAGCATTCACGAGTGACGGAGGTACAACACACAGTTGATTTTCTCCTCCTTATACTCTTGGTCCTCGATCGCAGCAAGGTACAACGTCGCGTGATCAGGGAAGATAAGCCCCCCAGGCTTGAGGTAGCGGTCACGGGCCTCGAGCACAGTGTCCAGCATCGACTCGTATAGAAGGAAGTAGCCCATCCATTCGGAAATAATGATGTCGAATTGCTGAATTGGGAGCTCGGCTTCCTCCAGCTTTCCCTTCACGAGAGTGATGGCTGGGGTGCGAAGTTGCATTAGTATACAAGGAGGAAAGCGGTCGGAGGACAAGCAAGGACGCACTGTCTTTGAATCCATTGGCCTCTACTATCTTCACCGCCTGATCGATGATATTGGACATGTCGATCTGGGAGATCCAAAGACATTGTTTACCTCACATGACAGATGCAAAGAAAAAAATGGAGACGTACACCGACAACGTGGGCCGCACCAGCCTTGGCAGCGAACATGGATAGGATTCCCGTGCCACAGCCAACGTCCAACACAGTCTTACCCTCAAAGAGATGTGGGTTGTTAATGATCGCGGCACGGTACGAACCCGTGCGGACGGTGTCCTTCAACATCTCCTCGTGGATACCTGGAGAATATATGAGCACGCAAGTATGACATCTCGACAACAAGGTGGCCCCGAACCGAAGTGCGCGTACGAGTCGGCGTAGCTAAAACCGCAAATGGCGATCGTAAGGACCATCAAAGGCGGGATAGGGGCGCCATTCAGACGCATTAGAACGCACTAGTCTCTGGAGGTCATACCCTCCGGCGGAGTTGCAGATGTGGATGGATGTGCCATGCTTAGTCTGTCGCTCTAACGGTCGCGGTCGCGGTCGACAAACGGAGAAAAATATTTGGTTTGTCATGACACATGCACGTGACTAGGATGCCGGCTCGACGACTGGCCAGGGCAAAGTGGTGCGAGTGCGAGCCGAGCAGGCGCACAGCAATCCGCAGTGACCTGACTCTGACTCTCTCAAGCCAATCCAACACCGCCACCTTGCCACCTTGGTTTATATTTTGCTCCTCCTCTAGCGTGTTATAAAACACCCCCGCCATCCACCATGATTGTCGATCCTCCCACAACCACGGTAGGTTGAGACCTCTCTCACATTCCATTCCTATCCATCGCAGCGGAACTCATTCACCGATTGCCATATCCCTTCCACCCCCTAGAAGATGCACACAGACGCCCCTATCCCTGCAGAGAACCCGCCCGCGTATGAGTCCGCCATTGTTGGCACCAGCACAGGTATGTCCCGCCACGCACGCATCTCGTTCTCGGACCGGGCGAGGTGACGCATCCATCATTCGGTTTTAGTGCCACCGCCAGCGAAGGGTGCGAGCCCGCAGGACACGCAACCCAAGGGGCCCCCGCTGATGCAAGCGGGCAGCCCTCAACTTGTGTACGGTGCGACCTCGTCAGAGTCGACCGTATATCACTATCAGGACCCGCTCACGGGGCAGCTCGTTGCCTCGCTACTACCGCCGGATCACCCGAAGATGGTGTGCCTTCAGGCAGGTACCCACGTTCCAGAGACTCGATACGGATGCCTCGGTGCGTCTTCCTTCCATGTCAGCTGCGTCTGGGCTCATGCTGACGATGGCTGTATTGTTTAGGTGTGATCGCGGCAATTATATGGTTCCCCCTTGGCATCGGCCTATGTCTGCTCGATCGCCGCGTCCGATGCGAACGCTGCGGCGACTCACTTGAGAATGGACTCTGTAGCTGAGCGCTGAGCCCCAGCCCAAACTACCGCCCCACCCCTCACCCTTTTTTTTAACATCCTTGTCTCGCGTCCTCTGTGTGCAGTTGTCCCTCTGAAACGACTGCCTGACTACAGTACGCTCCACTTTTGTTCAATGTAGGATTCATGTACATTACACCCTCACACAATTATCTCAATCACGACTATGTTTGGAAAATCACTATTCCATGAGTAATCCATAATCGAAAGCCGTGGCTTGGTGAGATCACTCTCGCGGAAAATCCAAACTTATCTCATACAACATAAACTTCCTGTATCTGTAAGCCCTCTATGTGAAAGGTATTGACAGGGCCGGAGGTTGGCCTGCTGGATCTGTATACCTGCGTAGCCTGAGCAGTCGTGAGGGTAGATGGTAGGCGGCTTGTCTTTGAAATCAGATTCAGCGCGGTCAATGAGCCTCTGTTTTTTGGCCCTGCCTTCTGGAGAGAGCGCGACCTGGCCCGCCCAGTTCCATGGATCGAACCACTTTTCAAAGGGAGGGTTAAAAATATTTAAGGACGTTCTTCAAAGACTCTTGGATGAGGCCATTGGGGAGAGACGTCCGCGCTTGTGGCCATGCCCATATTTGCGATGAAGGATGTCATATCAATCGCGATCGCGATCGCTTGGGTGCCAATTGAAGTGCTTGGGGGTTTGGGGGACGACAAATCGGAGACCTCCGGGAATCTTCGATAGCATCCATAAATGGACTCCCGCCCGGACAACAACTACTACAGTACAGGGGATAATAGAGTGTGCGGACTGCGGACGCGTCTGTCCCCCTTGTAGTTGGTTTGGGGTTGGGGAATGGGAAGTATGATCGGCTCACTGAGCATCTGAGTGCCAAAACTAGGAGGTCGGCCCGGCGCGTCGACTTCCATATTCACACTTGCCCGACTTACAATAATGCTTAATGCCCAGCAAGCACATCTCCACACGAGTGACAGTCAGTCAATTGCAGCAGGGTCAAACTAGAAGCCACACTAGTCAGAACATGTGCAGCATCACATATCCAAGTCAAGATCAAGTCCCGGGAAAGGCAATCATGCACAAATACCCGGGACAAGGCATCTCTCGTTTCCCCTTAATTTCTTGGTACGGCTCGAGGCTCGCGAGGGACGTGCGGGCGCCGCCACTCCGACACCCCAAACCGGATTTGTGGAGCTCGTTCCCGACACTTTTGATGCCAAATAAAGGCGAGAGCCTGATTCTGATTCGTGGTGCGGCACGGCACATTGATACAACAGACGTCCGAGTCGTGGGCGACGAACCGCATGCCGGCATCTTTTTATTTAGTCTCGGCTATTGGGGCTCGTGGGGCAGCACGAGCAAACCACGAGTAAGTGCCACGAGTAGGTGATACTGTACTTTTGGTGATGACGATCGTGATGCCATGCTGGGCCTATGGAGGGTGGTGGCGTTTTTTTTTTTGGCGAAATTTGGATGGAAAGGAAGAGTCGTTCTAGAATCAGAATGCACCTCGAGGACTACAGTACGACGGACCACAGCCGACCGTAAACCATTTTGCCTTTGGCTTCGCCCGACGACGCCCCACGGGCCGTTGATGCACTTCTCTAGTAGTACCGAGATGTACCGACCTGGAAATGGGTGCTCGATTGGTTGTGGTATTTTGCGCCCTGTGAGTCCCGTTAGCGCTACCCTGACCAAAAAAAACCTTGGCCAAGTCATGCATAGGCTTGCGGTGCCTTTTCGCTTGCGTTATGCCGATTTGTGGTTATACATGCAGAGAAAAATAGCCCTTGGGCTATATATTGTGAAACGGCTGGGTGCAATTCAAGGAGGAAATAGGAGTGATGAGATGGTGCATGGTGAGATGAGCCGAATAGCTAGTGGATGATGGGGAAAGCAGCCCAGAATGCGCCAAGCCAGAAGGCTTCCAATTCAAAATGCAGACGCAACCAGAAGCAACGAGGGTATTGCATGGGTTGTGCCGATGTGTACACCGATTTTGGAGAGCAAGACCAAATATGTATTGGTTCGAAATGGAAGAGGCGTGCCAGTGGAGAGACGGTGAGAACTCATCATTCCCTTGCGCCAGTTATGCAACGCAAGGACAAAAGGATATATCGAATTGGGAGAGAGAAACTACACCTTTCTCGAACCAGATGAGACCCATTGGGGTAGATGAGCAAAGGGACTTTTATATTCAGGAAAACAAGGCCAAGGTGACCACGCATGGGAAAGCACGTTGTGGGGCATGCAAGGGATCTGGAGATTAGCGTTTGCAGACGACGGGTGACAGTTCCCACGTGGACGAGGATGGGGTGGGAAAGAGGGTTGCCGGGTATGGAACAAGAGACCACGTGGGATGACCGGTTTGCCGGTTTGCCGGGAGAGCACAGCAAGCACAGCACCGACTCTGCCCAGCCCAGGCCGCCGAGGCTGAGTCCGAAGGCAACGCACGCAAAAAACTATCAGTGGCAGTGACAACTCGTCTGTCCTCTCCCAAACACCCGCCATCGTGGCTCTACACCAAGACCAGCGGGCCATAGTCCCTCTACCCGTCTACCGCCAGTCGCCACGCAACTCCTCCTTGCTCTCTCCATCCCCCACCTGCCCCTTCGGCATATCCTCCCGCCCCGTCGTACGTGCCCATATGCAATCTCTATCTAGACTTTCACATCTCCCTGCCTCCCTCACCCGCAACAAAAAGTTGGATACCACGACGTCCCTGACCCGAGACGATCCATCAGATCCCTCGTTTACTGCCGATACGACCGTGCATGTCCGCCGTGCGCCCCTTGCACAAATAGACCAACAGCTCTTCGCCCATACTCCTGCGGACTTCACATCCCCCGCCCTCTCTCCTCACCCTCGTGCTCCATCTGAATCCATCCTCCCTCCGCGCGCTGTAGGAAAACCCATCATGCCGAGGCGTTCTTCATACACGGGCGAGGATAGCCTGTATACTGCCACCGGTAACAGCTCCCAGACTTACCGTCGTCTCTCTCAGTATGTGTTCAATTTTCGCTTTCATCATTTTCTTTGCGCCTCTTCCGTTTTCCCTTCCAATTTGAATAGTATCCGGGAGATAAGCATCTTTCGGAGTATATCAGACACGGGGTTGATGCCTTGGCTCACCTCATGTTCGTACCCACCACCCCCTCTCTTCTTGTAGTGATCATGTGAGGTCGCCCTCTTTGCGATCTTTTTTGCCCCCTTTTTGGTCGTTCCAAATCTGTTTTTTTTTTCCAGCCAATCCGGGCCATTCGACGCCCCGCGCACGCCAATGCAGTAACGTATATCCTGTAAACCTGCAATCCAATTCCTCGGTAGCTTTGCGCTTATTTTCTACTCTCCTTCCCCTCCCCCTTCCGTTTCTTTCTCCCCTTCCCCGGATACACCCGCCCGTTCAATCATCGAGCTGAAACGCTAATAGAAAGTTCCTCTCTATCCATTTTCTCGGTTTTTTATCGCTTCTCTTCACTCATCTAGAATCTGAATGCTAATCGCCTCTTTCCGACCCTGCGTCAGGTCTCGCATCATTCCAACGGCACCTTATCCACCATCCAAGCCCACGCGGCGTCCAACGCACACCCACACACAATCCACGGTTTCTTTAACCTCCACACGGCGAGGTTCTCTTCCCGCACTCCACTTGCACACCCTTCCCCAGCCGGCTCCCACAGTATCCATCACCCCACTCGCCATGCAGGAAAATTCAGAAAATTTCAATGATGACGACTATTACGCTTATTCCAGCTTAGCTACCTTCTCTTTCGGTGCGGCAACGACCCACACTGAATCGTTTGATCCCGATATGCCTAGTCCGCTTTCTGTCCAAGCGACCAGTGAGAGCAATCATTCTCACGGTACAGGCAGCACGGATCGTACCCCCCGTCCCTCCATCTGCCATGCGCGTGGTTCCGATGATGGTGGTGAAGACGAAACCCGCCGTAGTCGCGCTAAAATGCGAGCTATCGACGACGGTGGGCGCAGACCCTCGCTTCCTACCAACCTCTACACTCCCGACGCCCCAATGCGGAAAGCCTACCCGGTCCCTCTTCTCGCGGCCGCCGAGAGGCATCTGGGAGCGACTCTGACCCAATAGCGTCAGGCAGTGCTTCTGATGCTGATGCTGAATTCGACACAGGAAATGAATCCGGTATCGTTGATACAGATGTTGAACTCGAGGGTATCGCTCCCGATGATGCCTCCCAAAATACTTTTGGCTTGGATCAGGTCCGCTCCCTATACGCTTTCGATCCTTTGGCTTATTCTGACAATGACGGGCCTCACGGCATACAACAGTGCGCGGATTGGTATATCGTTGATCCCAACGAGCGTCGCCAGGAGGCCGGCTCTCCCGTCATTTTTGCAAGCGCTGACAGCGACGACGACGACGACGACTCGGATGTATCAGAAACCGGTTCCCGCGGACTTGCGGCTATGCGGCGCAACAGCAACGCCATTCGTATGGCTTCTGCGCGCGACCCTTCTTTCCACACAAATGAGACGGACCTCGGACGAATGCGGCCCAACACGCGGGAACGCGAGGACAGCGCTGCCACCGTGCGCCGCCCAATGGATGAGGACCTGCAGCAGGGCTTGCGCCGCAGCCTCACAAACCCCAATAGAGAGGGGCAACCGTCCTTGCCAACTCCCGACTGGAGCATGTTCACTGACAACCCAAGTATTTCGACAGTGGACGATTCGGGCGAGCACGTGTATCAGGGCATCGATCTCAATTACATCATTGGTGGTTTAGCAGGCCCAGGCTCCCGTCGCTCCTCCCACTCATTCGTCGCACCGCAATCACTACCCTTGCCCCCGACGAAGGACAAAGCAAAATCGAAGGACAAGGATAAGCGCAAGAAAGACAAAAGCAAGGGGAAGGAGCCACTCGATGTTTCCACAATGCAGGGTCTCATCGGTCTGCCTAGCGCCACGTCAAATCTATTAGACGTTGCGCCGTGGGCCGATGCGGATGAACTTACAGGAGCTCGCCGTCCTAGTACTTACACCCTCGACGACTCATTTGCAGGGGGCCTCCGACGCCTTGACCCCGACTATGCTGAACGCCGCAACGAGTGGTCCTTTATCCGCGAACGCGACCAAGTCGTCCTTCCTTCTCGGGATCCTGACGGTAGTCCCAGGACGTGGGACGTTTGGCGCTGTGTGCAGATCGGGAAGATTCGCCTCGAGCGAGCCATCTTACCACCTTGTATGATTTCCTTCGCCCTCTCGTCTTGAGCATGTGCTGACGGCTTGCGTTTTGTGCACTCTCCATATCCTGCAGCCGACCCGGACAAGCCGAACCAGCAACGTCTTAATGCAGAACACGACATTGACCATGATTCTGCAAACAAGCTCGGTGGCCCTACGACCGTTGTTCACCGGCACTCTAGAGCGCTTGCCTTCTCAATCTATCGTCACTACAGCCTAAGAAACTATCGCTCAGGCAGATCCCGCAGCAGCACGAGTGCTAGCACACGCCCCCACGGGACCAGCGAAGGTCGTAGCACTCTGGTAATGCCAGCCCATGACGGTATACTATTGGCGACGAAACGAGTCCAGGAACAATTCACGTACACAAAGAGTACCTCGAGACTGGACTCGCACGGATTGCTTCCGGAGGATGGCGAACACCGCCGGGACAACCGCCGCGGTCCTCACCCTCATCAACTGGCCCCGCAAGATTTGCCAGCCAACCCGCCTCGTCAAGAGGCCTCTGGGCCCCGCCGTATTATTGAATTGAGTAGGCTGGAAAGCCTGGAAGACCAATCTGCGAGCTTACGCAGGAGTCGGTCAACACACACCACCAGTTCCTCGCTCGATTTTTCGGGCACGACGGCTTTCGCTTTTTCTGCCCCGACATCACAGACCTCTTCTTCTGCGTCGTCCATCTCGACTTCCTCAGTTAGCTCTATTTCGGAACGGCAATTGACCCCTCATAACGAAGCAGAGGAGGACAGCGATAACGAGTTTACGAATCCCATCCCACGCACTTCCCATGCAGAGGCCTTTGCGACACTGGACAACTTTGCGATCGATCAAATTAAGAATGAACAGGTACCTACCCTGACCACGAGGCGATCCCACGGCAGTTGGATTCAGCGCATAATTGGCCCTCCGTCACGCGCGCCTCCGTCCAGCCTTGCGCCCATTAATCCGCCCTGGATGACGTTGGTCCCACGCTCTATGCAAGAGGAACAGGATCGTGCGATCCAAGGTCTAAGGTCGTCATTCAAGGATGTAGGGTTGGTCCCATCAACTCGCTCAAGAGGCGGTGCAGGGATTGGCCGCAAGGGCAAGGGTAAGAATAAGGACGTGCTCACACAAGTGCCGGACGACTCGCTGTACATGTTACTCCCCCTTTGGCCTCACGAGACGGACCCCGCGAGCGCCGCGCGCGAGCGGAGGCAACGACCAACGAGAGGCCTCGACCGCGAGCAGAATTTATACCTGCTTGTGTATTACGTGCCCTTCGACAAACTCGGCGAGGGCAAACCCGTCACCAAACGCTCTCGCTCCCGTTCGCGCAAGGGTGACAACGAGCGACCCCACCCAATACCGCTCTTCGACGTACGTCGCGGCTTTAAGGTCGTTGGCCGGCTCATCGCACACTCGGATCTGAACGGCTCTGGTATTCGCCTGCCTGTTCGCGGGCTCTGCGTGACAGGCTCAATGGCGGAGGCCGAACTGGGCATCCCGCCCGCCTCGTTGCGGGACGTGCACTCGGATGACTTCGTCATTGGCGCATGCCTCGATCGCAGTGGCACCATTGAGTTTGTGCCGGAGGGCCTCGAGAAGCTCGGCTTGTGTGTCCCGCGCACCCAACCACCGGTTCAGCTCCACACGCATCCGGCCATGCAGACGACTGAACCGGTCGAGGAGGAAGTTGTGCCGCAACCGCTCACGGCCATTGGCCGCGCAGCGATCGAGGTTGCATGGCTTGGTTGCATGGCGCTCACCACATTCTATGGTCCGCAATCTCACGGCCGAGCATGACACGGCCCCGTCCCGTCAATGGCCCTAGGTGCATTTCCGACTCTTCTTTGTCTTTTCCTTCTAATCTCGCCTTTGCGTAATATCCCCCTTGCGGGTGCAAGCCGAAAAAGTTTTATGTCCCCTACTCTATTCTGAATTCATCAACACAGGTTGCAGACCGATATACCCGCTCAGAATGTAATACGATATTATACGACCCCCGTCCTCTCACGGCCTGCATATATCTATACGAATGTGTATGTGACCTGACATCGCATCGCTGGCTCTTTCCTCCATCCCACTCTCCCACTGTGTATCTCTTCAGATCGTCCACACACTGTGTTTTTGTCTTAGCTATGTAGTACCTGGATCCATCATTTATTATCAACACCACGGTCTGCGCCATCACGCCACGAACCGCCATTTTGGCCAGTCACGCACTGCACTGACAGGAAACATCAGGAAGATTGATCCCTTCCGACTTTGGAATCTCGACAGCCTGTCCCAGCTGCTGGCTTGTGAGTGCCGCCCCCTCAACGCCTCAACCACCTGACACATTTTTACGTGTCTTGCCCTGCCTTGGTCGCTTCTCGAGGAGGCGGCAGCTGACGTGCTTCAATTTATTAATGGGGCAAGAAGGAGATAGATGGGCCGTGCATGTCAATGCTCACCTGTGTCTGGTTTCAGTTTCACTCTCTCTGCAGCGTGGTCCCAAATGTTCCTGGCAACTGTCCTCTCCTACGAACCCTCGTCCGAGTCCTCGCAAAACACATTCCGCGCAAAACATTTGATTATTTTTTTTTATTTCAATTTTTGCACCGTATCATCCATCCATCATTCCCAAAGGCGGTTTGCTTTTGCTTTGCCTCTTTCGGGGGGCGCCCATCGTCACCCGTTCCCGTTCCTTTTTCCTTTCCTCCGAAGCGGATGGCTGTATGAGTGAATGTATGTGAGTGAGGAACCGGTACCAAAACCAAAACCAAGGACAGCTCTCCTCGCCCCCGGGCGCTCACGCCTTCAGGTTTGTAACTTACGAAACCGAAACTCAATTAACAACTCCGAAAGTCGTCTGCCTCACCGGCCTCACCACCCGCACCCACACCCCTTCCATTCCCCTTCCCCTTATTGTAAACCAATTATTCCCCCCACCCCTTGGTTCTAGGCGATACGTTTCTTCCGATATCTAGCGGCCTCGAGGCCGCAAAATATTTTGGCGCCAGAGACTGGAAAAGGGGCTGCGGCGTTTCTTCTTTCTCTCGCTCGCAGTTTGTATTTTCCCTCCCCCCCCTTCGCTTGCCAAGCCAGGTGGCCTGGCTGGCTGGTTGTGAGTTGCTGGCACCCCCTCCTTCCCTCTCCTCGTGTTGATCTCGGGACGCTCGTTTTCTGATCATCTCATCTCATAGAAAAACATACGCAACAAAAAAGGTTTATACGAAAAGGAATCACGGGGTTACGTTGCGCGTTCGGGTCTAAAATTCTGGACGTCTCTTCTCTTGGGGCGGCGGGGGCATACCAAACACCGCTCATTTCGGCTGTTTTATTTCACTTCACAAGAGGTATTTTGAACAAGGGGGGGTTTATTTTTTTTTTCGATCGGCCGAACGCCACAGCTGGCTGCAGGCTGCTGCGTGTATGTTGGTTCGTTAGCAACTCGAAAGGACGTCCGATGCATTTCCGCCGCGTGGGTAATCACAGTTGTGGTCTAGTTCGGATCCTCTGCTGCTCGGGACTCTCCGCCCCCCCTTGTCGATGTGGATCTAGGACGATCGTCCGGCGGCTTGCGGCTTTCAACCAACCTTCCAGGGCAGCATAGTACGTGTAACGGCGCGATCACAGATTACGCATTGGCTTGGCCGTTGGCACCGTGATATTTGTCTGGGTCTTGCGTGGTGGGGCCTTGCAGCCCCATCAATCGACCACGCGCCGGACCCAGACCCAGATGGCACGTCATTCCCCCGGAGATTTTTTTTGATCTGCGGTTGGTATTACCTCTGGGGGTTGGCTGGCTGGCTGGACTGCAAAGGCACCATCCGCAATCGACGCACCCGAAGCGATCCTTTACTTTCAAATGAGTTTGTCTTGGCCAGCGTCTACGGAGTGCGGTGTGTGACAATGGGCTTTTCTTTCTGGACGTATTTTTTGCGAGCGCGTAACAGAGGGTCCCTCCCTTCGACAATTTTTTTTGCTTTGCTGAATGTGGAGGAGGCCTGGAAGACCGAGAACGCGTCGCGGTGTATCCGCTTTGGTCGAAGGGCGATCTGGAGAGAAGAAAGGGATGGTCGAGGAACAAACACGCGACGCGTGGGGGCTCGACGCCCCACCCAAGGTTCGGCGAATAATAATCGACCGCAACTTATTTCCTCACATTGGAAAAAAAAGCTCAACTTTCCCCCTTCTCCACAGCGCATTTTTTCCCTAGGGGTGGGGAAGCAGTCTTCTTATCGTCGCAATTGGTCGTGGCTTGTTTGCGCGTGTGGTCGTTGAGGTTAGGCTGGGCACCCATGTGGTGACATGACCAGATTCCTGCTTCTGCTTAGTGTCTGATTTTGATGGTGGCGCCTTGGAGCTACGTGCTGATAGAAAAGAATGCTTCGTTGCTCCACGCCTTGTTGCGAACTTCCAATGGTTGGCAGGGTTCGCTTTGACATGACGAACGCTGGGCATCGGTATAGGGTTCACGGACAAATTCGCGTTCCGTAAGCGCTTTGACCACGTACGAAAATCCGTTGGCCAAGACCGATGGACCGTAACAAATGTACGTGAGGTGCGCCCTCGCCATTGAGGATTATGTGAAGCTGACTGACGCGAGAGTAGGGTGGCTGCCCATGCTGATGTGGGATGAACCATCCACCGCAAGTGCAACCGCTCCGCTCCGCGATCGCTTGCCGTTTCTGCCAGGAGGTTCGATAATTTGACATTTCATTTTGTCTTCCGGAATTAGGTTTAACTCGGCAGCGTAGGATTGGATGACAACGGATGGCTTGGATTGTCAGTGTGGTACTAGATCTGAGACATCATTAGGTGTCACAGAACCGAAGCCACGTGGGAGACCACCCGCTCATGGGGCCGCGTGCCACTCCCCCGTCTCTTCAGTCAAGGGTGCCGTGAATGTCGTCCCGTCCCATACGGGTTTGCACCCCTCACATACGTGCAACTCACGGCTGAAACATTTTCCTCGGGCGTCTGCCATTGTCAGGACGGACTGAAATGGGACGTAGCATCCGATCGGCATCAGCGCCAGCCCCGTAACTTATCAGGCGCGCAATGGCTACCCAGGTACAAACGTGTTCACCTCTCGGAGACCGCAAGGAACTTGTGTAAACCGTACCTTGCCCGAGAACCAAATGAGTCCCCCACTTCGGGGGCCGATCATCGCTCCCATCCGTTGCGAGAGCGCTTGAATGGGGTTATAACAAGGGTGTACATATAGAGTAATCAGAAAAGGAGTCACCATAGAAGGACGCGGGCGCCATGCCATGACTATGAGCGGCTGAGGCGAGGCAGAGCCCTGTTCACGACCCGTTGTCGTCGCTGCGCCGTACGTCAACAAAATGAGTGGCTCGGTTAAGTTAGGTAAAAACTTATTTGCCATAAGAAGAAAAGGGCTGTTTTCTTTTTCGAACGCGTGCGCGGCGGCCTGAGTGGGTGCTACGGTGGGGCCAACACGTCTGAGAGAATCCCGGGTGGCCATATTCTTCTTTACGTATTCTGCCGACAGAAAGAAGACAAGGATTACACTCCTGACGCAGCCGTGGGAAAGGGTGGTGGGGAGAACACATTTGCGCGGGCGCATGAGAACACGATCCGGTCACAAGTACTGTATGATCGAGGAAGCAACGGTCAGACCAATCTGTCGGCCTTTCCCAACTAAGGAGTATCTTCATCGCGACGGATGACCCGTTCCTGTGGACCGCTCGTCGCGCCTCGAGGTGTGCCTTGAACCTCAACGGACTGCGTGTTTCATCAACGCTCAGGAAGCTTCCGAACCCCTCGTATTCAAGACTTCGAGGGGGAAGCATAACCGAGTCGTCTGACCAGGTTGGCGGGGCGCTCAGGGAGAACTCTGGGAGCTTACCGACTACCGAGGCCGAGGGGGGATAAGCCAGAAACTCCTCCTACAGAAAGTTCTGAGGGTGTGCAGTCGCACGCCCACAGGGCTCCTGGTGGGTGGAGGTGCCACATAGTGCCTGTGTCTCCTTCAGAAGCCACCCCGCCTGTTGATAGGGCAGCCACTGGCAGGTGGAGATGGAGGTCCAGAAGTTGTCGAAGCCCACCGCTTGAATTAGATAAACGTGTGCGCGAAGTGCCACGCGGCTGTGCCTTCTCCCTGATATTTCGTGACTCCGACACCGCCAGTGAGGGAGAGAAGATATATACGCCTGATTCATGAACAGTGGAATGGCTGTGCGCGGACCATTTTTCGCCAAAATGTCCGGAAACCGGAACAGCAGACCGTGAGAATGCCACGTGGCCGAGTAAAAGGAAAGCGGCGACGTGGCAACGCCCTTTCTTCACTTACGGCCACGTACGTCCTGCGCCCTCCGCAGTCTTTCCCTATTCTTTACAAAGCCTCTCTCTTTCCTCTGCATTTTCCCATCCTCTGCCACGTACATATCGTAACCTATGGCTACAGTCAACTCTTCCGACCTTGCCCTCCCCTCACCATCGCCTTCGGGCACTCCAGCATCCTCCACGTCATCCCTTCCATCGACTACTACTTCCAAACCTGCAGCAAAGTCTCGTCCCGCACCCACATCTAATGAAGACCATGGCGCGCCTCGAAAGCGGTCTCGGTCTGACATGACAGCGGATGAGCGCAAGGAGGCCCGCGCCCACCGCAACCGTATTGCAGCTCAACATAGCCGCGACAAGCGCAAAGCACAATTTTCTGCCCTCGAGGGTCGCATCAATGAACTTGAGGCCGAAAACAGAGCGCTTCGCGCGGGCATTCCCCTCCCTCCCCCAATTGCTGTCGACAGTTCGGCACAACGAGCGGCGGATGCTGCTCGCGAAGCAGAGAACCGCGCTTTGCGTGAACGTGTGCGCGCCCTCGAGAACGCATGGGAGGCGATCATTCACACCCTTCAGACTCATGGCACCACTGCGGGCCTCCCAACTGTCCTGCCCTCTCTTGTTCCGGGACACTCGAGTGCGCCATCTCCGTCACCTTCGGAAACAGCATCATCGCCATCACCTCCTCCCTCGACAAGTACTTTCCCTGTCCTTGTACCGCCTACTCCCGTCTTCTCACCCGATGACGTTGTCTTACCTCTTTCCCCGGCGCCGTCCAATGCGAGCCTGTCGTCTGGAACACCTGGCCAGAGCATCTTTGATCTTACGCGTGAGCCCACTTGCCACTCAGCACGGGTGGTGAGCGCCACTTCGGTGGCGTCCCTGCAGCGGGTGGACCCATGCAAACGGACGAAGATTTCTCGACGCTATTTGATGTCGTCGCGGACGAGACCATTGACGAAGCGGTCATGGAAGATCTCTTCCGTGAGATTTTGGCGGCACCCTCCACGCCGTCCCCCACGACGTCGATACTGACGGGCGATGAGGCGGAAACGTCGAGACAAGATGAGGGCTCGGCAGATCCAAACATGGATACCAATGTAGGCAAGGAGGTGGAGACGGAGATACAGAGACTGTTCGACCTGGTGTCTCAGGCCGGCACTACGCGTGGGCTCACAACTGACGGCACATCGTCACTACCCGCTGAAGAGGGCAGCAACACAGCGCTCGAGCTGGACCTCGGCGCATGGGAGGCATCCATAGGCCTCGTGCAGCCGGTGTTTTAAATCATCGTCCACATCCAGGACTTCAGTCGCACCCTTCTGTATTTTCAACTCTAATTCTCCTTGTGTGTTCGTCATCTTGCATTACGTATCCTATTGTTCGGGCCTATCTATATCGTCTCGTCGTTTCGGTTTCCTTCCCTCTCATTCTGCATCCTCATCACAACATCACATTCTCGCATGGTCATCTGGTTTTGTGGCCTCCCTCACACGATACTCTTACGATACGGATTTCCTCCTTCCGCCGGTTGGTTTCCAACCTTCCCCCACCACACTAACCTCTTGTCGGCTGTACAGGTGATATGTACGTTGCGGAGGCGCTCGCTCGCGCATGGACACTGACTTACTGCCCGACCTGCTGTTCCTGTTGTGACATGCGATTCTCCCCCTTGGGGTTGAGGACGCGTGTTGTGGTAGTGAGCGCGGGTTGCGTGGTCTGTCGGCCTGAATGTGCGTTACGCTTGTGATCCTTCTGTTGCGTGTTCGTCCGTACATGTCGATGAGGTGGTGCCTTGATTATTTCTAATTGGGAGGAGGTCCCTTCGGTAGAAAGAGTCCTTAATTTTGTATTCACGTGTAGAGGAGGTCATATATAGCACAGAACGTCCTTGTGGATTCCGCTCTGCTCGAGTTCAATTCGAACACTGCCGGCCGCAGTAGCGGTCAATGCTGGCAAGCACTTTCAACAGGCGTCGCGTTCCTAGGCCACCCATTATATATGCTCACGCATTTGCTCTGTCAGTGCGCAACATCTGTGCAAGATCAGTACTATCAGTCCTTGGTTGGGCTCTCTTTATCAGCCTCAACATGACCGGAAAAAGTGCCACTCCCGGTGTGCTTTCAACCACGGTACACCTTTCCCTACCATTTTCACGCAGTCGCCTTCAACGTTTCAACCCTCAAGGCCTCAACGCTCGCCGGCGTCGCAACGGACTCGAGCGGGCCAAAGCTACAGTACTGTGCCAGCCTCCGCAGGCCGTGCTACAGTGCCGCTACTCGGTAGTTTCCGCCTGCCCGCAGACGCGCGCGGTTCGCTCCGGGCGCATGTGCGCCTTGATCGTCGCGCCCTGTGTCACCACGTGTCGCGCGTGGGCTTGGTGATCCTGTGCAGTTGTGCACCTGTGCACCCATCCACCTTTGCGACTTGCCGAGCGCGCCATGCATGGCAGCTGTTCAGAAACGAGTGACGGCGGCCGTGCAACCTCTACCCCTGATTTGCAGACCCTTCTAAGTCAGCCCGTGCGGATGGGCCATCGATCGCCACCGCTATACCCACCCAAACGGCGGCGGCGATATCAGATATCGTGTAGCTCCATTCCCCATCCCGGTCATATTATTGTATGCGTGCATCACGCTGCGCGTAACGTTCGTGAAAAACTTGGGAGCGTGCGTGCTGGTAAAGTAGATGTGTCTTTGGCAGTGGGCCACGGACGGATCCGTCTGCTGCAGACGCGGGGTCGACGTGCGCGATACAATTGGAGAGGGTAGCAAATGAGAAGAAGTGATATCGAGTGGGGGGAGAACGCGAATACTGAGCGAGACCAAAGATAATGTCTGTCAGCAAAAAACAAGTTGTCGGTTGGTCTCCCTGCTGCAAACCCTTCGCAAGGGACGGCTTAGTTTGGCTACTGTTCATGCCCTCATTGGATCTGGCAAGAACCGTCGTCCATGATGTAGATACACATTCTACTGCGACGCGGGCAGCGAGCTGTGGTGCAACCATCAAAGATCTTATAACACGATTACTTTCTGACAAACACTGAAATTGAAATCAATACGACGGCTGGGGGCGCCCCTCTATTCCCGCTCGCGCAATTCCCTCCCTTGTTATGGAGCATTGCAAGTCAAAAAAAAACCGAGACGGGCTACTCAGTTGGAAGGCCTGCGCGTTCGAACGCCTGAGCGGATGAGTAGTCGACCTTCTTCCCGCGTGTACGTCGTCCCAGAATCGCTCCCGGGTCGATACGCTGCAGAGGAGGTGGTCATCAGCGAGGGGGGAATAAAAATACTGAGCGCAGGAGAATGGCTTTACTTCCTGGTTCTCGTCCTCATCTTCATCTTCATCTTCTTCCATCGCGTCTTCCTCTTCGTCATCATCATCTTCGTCGTCTTCGTCTTCGTCGTCGTCGTCATCATCATCATCCTCTTCCATTCCCTCATCGTCGTCTTCCTCGTCGTTCTCGCCGTCTTCATCTACGGCCTTCCCCTTGGAGGCTGGGACTTTGCCCTTGCCCTTACCGGGAGACTCGGGTTTCGTCGGGCTCTTCGAGCGATTACGCCGTTTCGGACTCTGACTCGAACTCGAACTTGGTTTGCCTCTGTATGAAAATATCATTTTTCCGCATTGTCAGCGCTGGGCCATGCGCACACGCGCGTGAGAGCCGACGAAGTGATGGGCTTACGCGGAAGACGAAGCCTTTTGAGTGGACGGAGACATTTCGATGGGTGGATTCTCTGCGTTCTGTGATTTTGTAAAGGTTGGGTTCGTTGATCGCGAACGCGTCGACTCGGCGGCGCGAAACGATTGCTTTGGTCAGACATTCACACGGTTGCTCTTTGGGTTGGACCGCTTGCAATTGTGTGATTGATGATAACTTTGCCACTCTTCTTCGAATCACTCTCCTCATATATTGCAGACCCTGATGTCGCTCCCTGTTGGGCAGCCAGCTGCCGTAAGGTGCCGCTTTCTTAAAGACAAGGGAGAACATCACCAGCACACGCTCATATCCCCTCAATCGTCCAACCACCACGCTGCACAAAGATGCCCACCGCCTTTCTCAAGCTCCCTCTAGAGCTCCTCCGCGAAATATTGTCCCATCTCTCCCTCGAAGACGTATTGTCTTTGACGAGTTCATGCAAGTCTCTTTCCTATCTGGGCTGTGACTCCGAACTGCAACTGTACCGGACCCGCATACGGGAAGCCGGTCTGCGCGATTGTCCTCCGCCGGACGGTCTCTCTATTCGTAAGAGACTTGCAGCTCTGCGTCGCTTAGAATCTGCATGGGACGGCCCCGTCATATCCACTGACCCTGCGGTCGTCGATATTGAGGACGCCGACGCGGATTCTCGCGTTTTAGTCGTCGAGGACTTTTACATCGATATGAACGCGCTGGCAGACACTCGTACAGATAGCTGTGGATACCGGTACCTCGACCTTCGATCTTCTCTGCAACAGGAGGACGTGCGCTCGGTATGCTACACCTTCCAGCAGAACGTTGGTCTCCTCTGCTATGCTTTCGCTATCACTAAATACAACTTGTTTGCCGTGGTCATCGAGTACGTGCATCGCCTTCGATTCAGTCCACTTTGCAGCTGTCCCAATAATCGCTGGTGCCGCACAGAGCTCCGTGGCTGTCTGATTACGCAGCACTGCAGCTGCTGAACTTTCACGACGGCCAGCCCCATCCATTTTCTGCTCGACCGATCAAGATCACAGACGAGATATTCTGCATCGCCAAGATGCACATAATCGAGGACCAGATCCTCATCGTCATGACTCGAGATTTTCCCGAGCGACCCAAAAGTTGGATGACCTTGGTGGGGTTGAACGATCGATGTCCCACACCAGTATGAGGGATGCCCCTTGACGCCCTCTTCGCATCACAAGTGATCCCCCATTCTTCTAGGTCGATGGATCCTCCCGGCATTACTTGAATGACATCGTCATCGTCTCCCACGATACCATCGCGCTCGTCAATCCCGTGGACAGCACCCTCGAGCTCGGCCGATTAGACAGCGCCACGGCCACGCTGCACGTCCTGCGCACGCTCTGCCTCCCGCCAGCGCACAGCGAGCTGTCCCTATTCCGCGCCAGCACCGGCCCCAGTCCACTCACAACAGCACCACGGCGAAGCAGCAGCGCGCCACCGCCACACATCTCGTCCTCGTCCTCGTCCTCGTCTTCCCCGCCCGCGCTGTTTTGCGAAGACCCAGGGCGGGCGATAACCTCCGTCGCGCTCCACTACACGGCCACGGGAGGAACCCCGAGCCACGAAGAGTGGGCCGAGCCCGACGAACACGCCCGCGCCCTGCTCATCACGCGCCGCAGCGCGCTCCGCCGCCTCGCCGCGGGCCGAACCGCGCAGGCGCACACACCGTGGTGCGCCTGGGGCCCCGCCGCCGCCCGCGTGCTGTGGCTCGCCGGCAACGGCAATGGCGGTGGCTCCGTCGCTGGCCACGGCTTTGGCGCACATGCCACGCTGCACGAGCGTCTTTTCCTGTTCGCGGGCAACGCCCATGCCCATGCCCATGCCCCCGGGCCCGCACCCCCGCCTGCTGTGGCGGTCGCGCAACTCGACTTTAATGTCCATCGCATCCGGCGGGGGGTACATGAGCGTGAGCGCCGCGCGTGCGCGGCGGGTCGAGACCCGCGGTGCGAGCGGAAGCGCGGGACGTGTACCGGGGAGGGCGAACGTGACGAATACGGGGATGACGGTGGTGGTGGTGGTGAGCGGGATAACGGAGGCGGCGGTGGCGGCGGCAGCTTCACAGTGGAGGATATGGGGCTCCTGTACCGTCAGACGAGCATCGCGCTGCCCGACGACTCGGACGCTTTCTTTGGTACGGATCGTATTGTGCGGGTGATGGTGCGTTTGTTCGACCAATTTCTCCGATACGTGGCTCTAATCATTGGTTTGTTTTGTTTTGTTTTTTTGTCTTATTCTTGTGCAGAGTCTCAGTCAGGGAAGCGAAGCGCACGACGGGGGGCTTGTGCGCAGGAGAGTGATCATTCATCCAATGACGGGTTGAAAGTGCCTAGGTTCCATCCGGGAGGGGAAGGGGTTGTCCGCCTCCAGGGTGTGTGGTTATCAAACGTACAGTAAGTAGTCAGTTTTCCGAGGGGAAAGCAGGTCACCGCTTCATCGGAATGGGTTTGTTGATCCGACCTGACACAAGATCATGCAGATGGCTAGCAGGATACTGTGTTTCGCAGGGTGAACCCACGTGTACTCTTTTCCGTGATTGGAGGACAGGACGAGACCGCTGCTCCCTATCTTTCACAAGCAAGAAGCAAGAGAAGAGAAACTTGAGCGAGCCAATCAGAAGCGAGATCCATATCCTATGATCAAAAGTTACTGTACTGTGCTCCACGCTCCACTACTAGGTTACAGTACGGAGTATTATTGATGAATGTGGACACAGAACAATATCCGAGATGGGCGCATCGCAAGATTGGCTGTAGAGGATGCCTCGATGTGATGTCGATCTCCATCCACCTCGATACGCTGAGCGATCTCCGGGTCGTTCAAAATGACGTGTGAAGACGCCGCCTGCGAGGCTACTTACTGTACAGTGTGTGCTCGAGAAATCGAAAGGGGATGTCGAAGCGCCGGAATCAGAAACAAGGATTACGATTTGGAAGGCAGGAGATGGTGATGGTGGGGCGTCCGTTCGATGTCCGATGCAGGGTCCAATGACACAGCAAGGCACACGCGAAAGAGCGATGGACAGTCTTTACCTTTTAGCAAAGGATTCCCAGGCTAGCAAGCGGGAATTCTTACCCAATCGATGCGGTGTTTTAAAACGTCGTCTTTGTAATATGAAAGTGTATTTAGTTTCCCGTAAAATTTATAAATATGTTTTAAACTATACAAAAAAAAAAGCGGTGATTATCAAAGCAGGGGAATGCGCGTGCAGAAAGGGAATGCGAACTCGGGTGCTCCGGTCCAGGCCCGGGGACAGGGAGCACGCACCAAGCACAGGCTGCGCGAGCGGGCCCATGCGGGTGCGAAGCGGTCCACCGGCAATGGCACGGGAATGCACGCCGGAGCGGAAGCGGATGTGCAGGGCGGGAAAATGGCGGGAGCGGGCGCCACGGCGGTAAGCAGACGCGCAGACAGCAAGGGTGTTGCGGTGCCGGAGCAGGCACAGGGGCGGGCGCGGCAGCGGAAGCGCTCTCTCCGAGTCAGATTGTGACATATGAGAGCCATAAACATTAGTCTAATCATGGTCTAATGGTCTAGTGGTATGGATGGCTTTGGGTTCACGGCTTACCTTAGTAATTTGTAAGCGGTCCAGGGTTCGAACCCCTGCAGAGCCGTTATTTAGATTTTTAATGAGAGCATGACTTGGCAAACAAAGTTCCTTTTTTGGTCGGTGGGGCCGCACCTGCCTTCACGCACGCATTCGGGAATTTCGCACCCGTGGCACCCACCGGAGGCCCCCTTTGCCACTACCCGAATTCCCCACTCGCACTTATCCGATGCGGCGCCCACGTGCCATTCCGGTTACCAATCGCTTACATAAATTTCTTATAACTCGAAGCTTACAGTAATCACCTAATAACTGTCTTATCAATGAAAATGTTTTTTGCTGAGTACGAAAACGAGACAGAAAGTTCGGGAAGTCCCACCAGGGGCTAAGGTACGCGAGAATTGCCTTTTTTGGTCGTGCAATCCCTCGCTAAAAGTGCCCAACTGCGATGGACGACGATTCGGGGCCACTTTACTTTGCCACTAGCCGCAAGACAAGGGAGATGTGTTTGGTGGTGCTGGATTCCTTTCAACTTTCAACAATGTTATACGCTGCGCGCTGCAACTGAATCTGTCCGGTTCAAATTTCGAAAAACCCAATTGGTTTCTGATCCTTCAGAATCGAACTGGAATTTGGAAATAACATTTATAAGGCGCTAAGAGACGCCGTCACGCCGCACGGGCAGAAAGTTACCAGTCTCTGTCAACTAGGCGCGCGCCACCAGAGTCGGACCAGACAAGGTTCGCCGGCGGAACGCTCCCTATCGCACGAATCATCACCCATCACCGGCATCAGCACCCATCACTTGGGATCTCGAGAACAAGTGCGGATAAAACCATCCGCGCGGCGGCAAGAGATGTCACCCGGTGGAGCAGCCAAGCCCAATACGCAGTATCATTTTGCCCACCATTTTTGCCCCGGTGCCAGTGGGCGCGTGAGAACCGCCTTCGACGGACCACAAGCCAAAGCCAAAAAATGGGGGGTGGGTACACGAGCCCGCACGCACGCCAAGTCTGGGGGCTTGGGACTTGATATTTTGATGCAATCAACCCCGTCCTGCGCTAGTCCAAGAGCGGTGGTCCCAAAAGTAGGAGATGGAAAAACGCCCAACTGCATGTGACGCACTCTCATGAGCGTATAAAGCCCGTCGGGTAGGTGTGCCCGCTGCCTGGACGCGGGCGGCGCCGCCCATAACAGAAAGGTGGGAATGACGACGGCGGCGCCGGTTGCTTCCCCAATTGCAAGTTAGTTGTTGCAGTTTTTTTTTTCTTTCTTTCATCCGTCTTTTACAGTTTAACGCTTTCGCAAAACCACATAGCCATTTGTCTTTACCGTACGGCGTTATCAATGGGGCCTGGGCGGCGGGCGCCTCGAGAGATCGCGAAACGTTCATACGTTCATCTTGGGGGCTGGGCTATTGTCTTGTAGGTGGCGCGCTTGCGCTGGGCTGCGACCCATCTTTCAGAGCGATATCCCGTCAGGGTCAAGGTCCGCAATATAAAGCTCGGCAAGCAAATTGTTTGGCGACCAGCACACGCACGTGCACTGCTGTATTTATGGCTAGCTAACTTCCTTGCCTTCCTTTATTTGCATTTGTATCCATGACAAGATGACGAAAACGCGCGATGTGATGAGCGAGAATGGTTGGTATAACCCCTTTCAGGTGCTCCGTGTATCGTTGTGCTGATCCTCAGGCCTCAGGTCTTGTACTGTAGGCCTGTCCAATGATATACGTATCGAACGGGGGTTGTTTCCCAACGCTCTGCCTCGTTGAGTGTACCGTTCATACCGTACCTGAAGCGCTGGCTCTATAGATAGAAAAGTATTCAGTTTACATCATGATGTTGTCGGCCTTTCATCTCAGCCGCCTGTCACATGTCACAGGGGGGATTTTGCACTGACCCGGCGTGGGGTGGGGAGAAGTGCGCGCTGATTTGGTACGTACGTCGAGGCCCAATTGCTTAAAAGGACGGCGGCACGGCAACAACCCCTTCCTCCTGGGTCACTCTCACACTCCCTTCAGCCATGGAACAGAATCCCATCAGCACCCAGCCCAAGGTGTGTTGCTCACTCTGTCCTCCCTCGTGAACAGGGGGGACTCAGCTACTTCGTGCAGGGCATGGCCCCGATGTCATTAGGGGGCAATCGGAACGCCCTCAATTGTCCCATTGGACCGGATGGCAAGCGGGATTGGTCTCATGGCTTGTTTGGCTGCTTCTCTGCATTCGGTGTCTGTACGTGAATGGGCCAACGCCGCCTTTTTTTTTTCGTGTACTGACTGATGACTAATTACTTCTTCTTCTGGTCGGCAGGTTGTGTTTCTTGCTGGTGCCCTTGCATCGTCTTTAGTAAGAACAAGCAGCGTATACACAGCCTGGAGCAGGGCACTCCTCTTAGAGGTGGAGGTGACACCTTCGACGACCAGTGTTGCATTCACGGCTGCCTCAGCGTCCTCGGTTACGGTTGGATCATGCAGGTATGTTGGGATGTTGACAAGATGGCTCTCTCTGGACGGAGGAATTCACCCCGCTCTCAGATTTCAACTCGCGGCCACGTTCGTGATCGCTATCGCATTGCGGGTGGCGGGGTTGGCGATTGCTGTGCCTCGTGGTGTTGCACCCCGTGTGCACTCACCCAAGAAAGCCGCGAAATTGAGTTGGAGGAGAACAGTTTCCAGTAAGGCGCCAGATAAGTTGGTTACCCGCCACATGGAGAAAGTATTTCATACTCTTTTGCCGAATGTACTGCCTTCTGTCATGTCGTGATTGTAACGATCGAATTTTATGTCTTTTAGCATTTTTTGCATAAGTTGGCCCGAGCGTGTGATCAACTCGGGCCGGCCGGCCGGTAGCGGTGAGTTTATGAGGCGGTCTACTTCCATAACCATAACCTAGTAGCAAAGGGATGCTGATGAGGTTTTGGACACACATTCATTCATTCCCCTGATTGCCATATCTCCAATCCACTTCCTGCGTTCAAGCATGGCTAATAGGCGTCAAGAGAATGCAAGATTGATGCGAGCAGCCACCAACCAGAGGCATACTTGGTAAACCACATGCAGTCCACATATGTCAACCAAACAAGGGAAACGATCGTGTGCATTTTGCCGAAATGCGATGCGGATTAGATAGATGGGATCTATAGCATTTCTCTTGTTTGATCCGAAGTAACTCCATTTGTATGCATCCGTCGGATTCTAGCCAACTTACACCGCACTTCCATCTCACCATTCAGGGATATTTCAGGGCTGGGCCCGCACCGCGTGGCCCTCCAAGCTCGCTCTTTGAGGACTTCATATGTCGTGCGTAATCCACCAATCCCCTAGATCTGTGGTCAACGGTGTGGATGTTAGACGGAAAGCAACGTCACGGTGCCGCGTCGTTGGTGACCATGCCCGAAGCGTTGGCCTCTGTGCCCCACGAACGGTGTACCTGTCCTCATGTTTTTTTCGTTGCCATCCATGGCCGCCCGTCACATGTCACAGGGCGTACAGTGCTGTGCTGTGCTAGTACTGTAAGTGCGCATGCCGGGCGCTGATCAGGGTGTGGGTTCCCAATTGCATAAAAGGGCGGCGACTGGGTGAGCTTCTACCCGTTTTTACTCTTCACGCACTCCTCTCAGTATGTCGGCGGATAGAAAAGAAGACCTTATCAGTGCCCAGCCAAAGGTATGAGTCTGTGTGCTCACCCAGCAGCCCCCCTTGGTGGACAGGAGACTCATCTATGTATCAGGGGACTGCCCCGATGTCAGTGGGTGGCAACAGGAACGCCCTCAATTGTCCCATTGGGCCGAGTGGCAAGCGTGATTGGTCCTATGGGCTATTTGACTGCTTCTCTGCGTGTGGTCTCTGTACGTAGAATTGTATTAACGCCAGCCACGTTTCTCCGTATACTGACCCCTTGACCTTTGATCCCTTTCCCCGTTGGTAGGTTGCTTTGCCGCCTGGTGCCCCTGCATCGTCTACAGCAAGAACAGGCAGCGGCTGCGCAGCTTGCAGCACGAAGGCACCCCACTTAAAGGTGACGGCGAAACGTGCGACGAACACTGCTGCATCCACGGGGGGCTGACCGTCCTCGGGTATGGATGGATCATGCAGGTATGTCGGGATGTTCACGAGATTCCCTTAGTTGGATTCCTAACCAACCCCCGGCAAACGCTTTATAGATCCACACTCGCGCGGAGGTTCGCGAGCGCTATGGCGTCGATGGCAGCGCAGTTGGCGACTGTTTTTCTGCTTGGTGTTGCCGCCCGTGTGCACTCACCCAGGAACGCCGGGAAATCGAGTTGGAGGAGAGGAACATGTGATCATGAGAAAGCGAGGGTTCATTGGGTTTTGGTTACCGGTTACCTGCCACACACACGAAGGAAGATGCCCTTTTGATCGGTTGTACTGCGCTTACGTTTTTGAATCTACCTCTTGTATATCTTTCGTCGCTCGGGTTGATTTGTCGCGCATGGCGTCGGGCGACATGCGGTCGGTTACCGTTGTAACTCGTGCAACCCTCCGTCACATCTGGAAACATGAGGTATTATGACGGTAGAGCGCTATTAAGAATGGGGTTGCGGTATGGGCTATTCCGACCGGGAGCTGGGTGGAGCTGGGAATGGAATAGTGGAGCCGGGCATCATGACATGTTTCACGTATGACTTATTTTGCTTCTCCGGCGGAAGCACATGGCGCGGCCCTGTTCAGTAACTCGGATGCATACATCACACCGGGGGCAACACATCTTCAATCTTAGCAGTGCACCACTCACTCGCAGAGCAATACAGAAATGCTACCGAGTGCTCCCGAGTCGCTTTGATCTCTCAGATGCCAATATGCACGGACTCGAGGCAACATGCCAACCAGTCATTGGCTGCCGTGCTTACGGCTCCCTTCACTTACAGTTCGCGGTCAACGCGTCAACCCTGCATGGACGTCAAGCCCCCCCGGTCTCCGCTAAAACGGATCGATGATGATCTGATCATCGTCTAAATCATCTCACCTCGTTCGATCTGGTGGCAATCTCTGGTCGGCAGTCGGCGAGAACGCAACAATGCTGAATACATGATCGAAGATAAAGCATAATACACGGCACGGAAACGGAAACAACTAGCTCGCGCGTAGGAGCAGGAGTAGGGAATGGGAAAATCCTTAACAGTGCACTCGTCAACGGTCCAGGCCCCACGCATATGAGCGCGCCGGATCACTTTCAAAAGAGACTGACCACATCGTTCGCACAACGCCAGCGATGCACGGCGTCTTTGTGTGTCCAATACCTCTTCGGCGCACCGGTGACCGGTAACCAAAAGAAGTCTTCCAAGTCCAGGTTGGAAGCACAAGAACGCTGTCACCTCACGTATGGCGGCAGTCATTGCCACATATTCAGAAAGTACAGCACATCAGTGTCTCCAATGTACCCGATCAAAGACCGTGAGCCCAAAGGTGGTGGTCGGTTATCATTTCAGGCGAATCATATACTTCTCTCAGGGGGGGGACGTGACTTGCGAGCGGTCAAGGCACGGTATCCATAAATTGCGGTTGGATGACCTACAGTAATGGTCTGGCGATGCTCGAGTGGATTTTGTCACATGAATAGGTGAACGGGTGAATGATGACGAGCGCATATGGCGCGCCAACATCGGATCAGGGGGCCGTAAGAGAGCCGATGACGAGCGAAGAAAGGCACGGCTGAGGCACCGCAGGGATCATTTAAGCCAGTACGAGTAGGTCTCGAGTAGTTCGGCACGCAACTTGATGATAGAGCTGGGGAAGGGGAAAGGGGGGGTGATGGGACGGGACTGGAGGTGGATAAATGAGAAGACGAGATGACAAATACGGGCGGGACAGACGCTGCCCCTGCCTGCCCTGATCTCTCCGCTCCCGTCATCAGCACTTCTCTTTTCTTTTTTCCCTGTTTCCTCCTTCTCCCCTTCCCATCTCTTTGCGATGGTCAAGTTGTCCCTTCCGTCGTGGGACAGGGACAAGTCCCAAATTCAGGCTGGCACCTCCTTCACTCCCACACTCACTGGCCGATTCAAGTCATCCGTCGCCTCCACGCCATCCGTCCTTCGTCGCCTCAAGTCGCCAGATTCTACCATGACCGTACAGCCAGACAGTCATCCCTTGATGACTCTGCGCTTGTCATCCCCCTCGTTTCTTGATTCTGTCGTCCATGACGGTTCATCCGACAACCCACTCTATGTCATCGAAACAGACCGCAACGTCACCAAAATCCGTAGGTCTGACCCGAAGGGCTTTGTCAACGTCTCCCGCGTGCGTTGGGCAGAAGACCCCCCCAAATCCATGTCACGTAAGAACAAGGACCTCACTGGAGTGGAGGTCGTTTTTGGCAAGGGCCATTGGAAACCTGCAGATGATTTTCTGGGGTATTCCTACAGCTCTCTTTCAAGGTTCGGTTCCTCCTCCTCATACTGCCTTCATTACCCAACTAGACTTGGTTTTCCATTTCAGCTACCGGAAATTCTACATCCCCCACCACCCACACAGCTTGAAATGGAAAACATCTGGTTCTCTTTATGCCGTGCGTCGTTGATACAATGGAACGCGACGATATCCTTGTGCTTATATGTTATACCCCCCCGTTTATAGTGCACAACAGAGTCCGTCAAAGGTTCAGTGGCCATATTAGAGCCCGCCATACAACGAGCGTCCCCACAGCTGAAAATCTTTGATCCCCTCTTTCGCGTTGGTACCAGTCGGCCTCAACGGATGCATAACGGCCTCCCTCTTAGTCTGTTAGACTTTTTGCTCGTGACGGCCATGTTATTGGTGACACCCGGCGATGAATGGTTGAACGTAAAAAGGACCAACCCATCAGAGTCTATTCCCGACTCATCTCACCGCTCCTTTCCAAGTGTCCCTTCAGATACGGAACCCCTCCTGCCCACCTCGGAGGCCACTCCGGCGATTGAACGATGGCGGTCTGCCATACCTGTGGGAGGTACGGAGGGTACTAACCGGTCTCAGTGCGGAGAAAGCAGCGATGGTCAAACAAGTTCTTCCCCTTCGACCAGTCGGTTATCCTTCCATACCGATACGCAGTTGGTGACACAACACTCCACGTATCCGTCTGGACAAGGGCCCTTTTCCACGTACTCGACCTCCTCCCTCTCACTTGCCTCTCATGCCCAACTTGGACGTAGAAGAACCCGTGAATTGCCCGTTCCCCCCCTACCATCTCATGGGCCTTCTGGCCGCAATCCACCGTCAGCTTCATCGTATGGAGCACGATTGTCCTATATACCACATGGTGGAAACCGCCTGGATGAGCTGCCTCCAATCCCCCCTCTACCCGGTTCTTCATCCGGTTCCCAACACGATCCACGTTCCACCATTATAAGTTCGGCGTCACTGTTCTCGCATGGGACGACTGACTCGCCGACGTCTATACATTCGCGCTCGCTTCCCATCCCTCCGACCCCATCTTCACCAAAGCCCCGATTGCCCTTGTTACCTCTCATCTCCGCTCCTAATTCTGCTGTCATCACTTCCCCCATATCCCCTCTACCTCTACCTGGACCTGTTCCCTCCGCAACACGTCGCTCCCAGTTACTTCGCTCGCGCTCTCATGCGCATCTCCGAAATACTGTCCCCTACCCCAATTCACCGCACGACCACAAGCCACTGGCCAAAGCGCCGCCCAACTACACTGCGAGCACCCACGACCTTCCTCCTCCATTACCAATTACATCTCATGGCCCCATCCAGCGCGAAGCTATAAGCCGGACGTTGAGCATTCGCACTACGGGCGTCACTCCTGTGTTAAGCGCCGGAAGTGCGAGCGCGGGCGCTGCTTCGGCCGACACGAGTTTGGCTTTTGAGGAGGTGGATCCCTACGATCTACCACCGGCTTACAGCTCGTTGGACGCGACACGTTCGCAATTATTGCGCCTACGCGCGGCCAACGGAGACGTGCGAAGCTAATGAGACAATTACAGCTGGGAGCTTTGTATCCGCAATCCGCACATTCGTTGTATCATGCTTTAAACACGGTTTTTTTTTCCTTCCTGCTTTGGGTGGGAACCTGGATTCATGGCGGACGTCACTGCTCACTTTATGCGCAACCTCGTTTTTTCAACTTTGGTCTCTCGTTCTTTCTTGCATGTTATCACTTCTGCTATCACTTTACTCTAGCTTGGCATCCTAGTATGATGAGAGAGTCGGACTTGAATACCAGTATACGACGGGAAAGGAAGGGGCTTTGTCGAGGACGCGTACGGTGCCATTTGCTTAAGGACCTCTCTTCCGCGTGCGACTTGGTGTTCGTCGATGCTGTGCACACGCACCCACGTAGTCTTGTTTTCCTTCTTTTATATATCAACTCTTCTGTCGTCGTTCAGTTACCTTTTCTCTCCTTTTTGTTTATTGGTTGGCGTTAGATGTAGTTTTATGTATATTCCATCCAAAGGATACCAAATGCAACACGCGGTACGGGTTTTTGATTGGCCGCGAAATTCAATGTTTTCGTTGATATTACTCGCAGTTTGGATCCTGGCAAAGCGCGAGCGTGATGCCTCGCGTGGCGGGCGACGAACCTGGTAATTAAAATGGTGGTTCTACGAAGTGAGTCCTTTTTGCCCTTGCTCTGATGCCGAGCTCATGTGTGACGCGATGCGCGAGAACGAAAAAATTTAAATTTAAAAAAAGGAACGGCTTCGCCTTGTCCGGCTCGGAGCACGACGGAGACGGAGCATATATCGTGCCTGCCTGTGGTCACAATATGATCATCAACGTTTCACCCCCTAGTTTCGCTTCACTGCCAGTGCCAGTGCCAGTTCGTGTAACTGTTAACTGTACTTGGTGATGGGAAGGTGCCCTTCCTATACAGTATCTGTCCCTGTCCCCCCACCCTGTCCCCGCCCTTCTACTGTATGTCCGCAGCGCAGCCGCAGGTTCGGGACCTGGTCCTATTCAAGTTGTGCAACTTGCACGTGCGTGCGGACGTTCGTTGCATGCATTGACTTGTGATTTGGAAGACTTGGAGGACGCGAGACTGATTGAACGCGTGTCCAACACAATAATGACAATGATCTAGAACCAAGGCAAAACTAGGCGTATTTTCGGCTTTCTCCGTCTCTCGGCGGGTTCTCGATCTCGACTCGACTTTTTTGTTCGCGATTCGCAAGTGCCAACTGGCAGAACGGCGAACAGCGGCGGTGGCGGTGGTGGCGGTGGCTGCTGCCGCTTCCGTTCCTGGTGAGTATGGTACAGTAGTTTACCGCGAATTAAATTGCGATGCATGCGATGTCAAACTTGAACCAAAATGTTTGAAATGATATTTTCAGGCGATGTGATCATCGTCGACAGATAATGGTTTTGTTCAAAGTAGCATGCACACTGGTACCAATTGAACTTAATACATATAACTGTACCCCCAACGCTCCCAATAAAAAACCGGAAACCGGTACAATATACTTATACCTGTAACCAGTAACCGCAGTGCGCCCCAGGTACCACATTGCACCGGGCCCCATGATTTTTCCTTTTTACTTTACTTCGCTTGCTGTGCTGCACCACTTTTTGACTTTGCGAGTACTGTACAGTCATGGTGATACACAGTACTACAGTACTAGTATTACGAGCAACCCTAGTAAGTTAGTTGGATCGAGATCGAGATCGGGTTCAGTTCATCGAGGTCCCCAGGTCTGGCCCAATGACCACGACTTGTGTTTCGTACCCAAGAGCGTGGATTTCTGCTGGCATTGGTTCTATGTCTGTCTATGCCGGGGGCAACTTGGAAGAGCGGTTCAGGGTTCTCGATCGCCATTGGCCATAGTGCGGTGGTGTGAGTACTGTGTGAGTTACTTAACTAATCTGTCCCGGTCTCGGCTTTGCGCGGACACCCGTTTGTTTCTTCCAAAAAATCGAAGCAGCGTCATAACACGCTCTGGTGGTCGAACAGTTCAGAGAGATGTCGGGGGCAGCCAAGTGCAGTTAAGTGGGGTGCGCAGCGCCCTAGGGCCTGGCAGGGGATTTGTCCTGGAGTCCTGGAGGAAGGAGCATTGTGTGTGTACGAACCTACGAATCTATGTCCGGGGATGACCCGTGATACATTGTGCAGAGAAACCGTAGTCGATTCCGGCCTGGTGAGGAGGCGCGGTACGGTCTCCTCATCGGGTGGTTTGGTGAGGGCAGTCCAGGGTGTCGCGCGGCGCCTCGTGTCCATGTCGCAATGGCTGACTCCTTGGTTCTCTGTTGTTGGCCCTGGGTCGAGTTGGGATCTACGTTGCCTCCTAGGTCGGCGGTACTGATGGATTCTAGGGCCAATTGTCTCGCCCGTTTGATGCCAATGAGGGGTATAGATAATGCGTAGCCATTGCAAGGTGGAATCGGATGCTGGCGAGGCCACCACGATGCACTTGCAATGCTCCTGCGAGGCCAGTTGGTACTTCGCGTGTTGGTTTCAGTGAAGATGGATCCGGGCATCCACAGAAAGTGAGAAGGTGAAGAAAGAACCAGCACATCACACATTTATCCGAGTCTCTGTTGCATATTCTTGCACAAGAGGGTAGAAGGTACTCCTATGTGGACTTGATTATGTGTCAATGCCCCGTGAAGGAGGAGTGAGGCGAGGTTAAAACACTAACTGATGTTAGACGTCGACGTCGGGAGCAACAAGCATGAGGGAGCTTGTCCATCATACATGGGGCGCAGCACGCGGTCCGTACCGTCTAGTACGTGCCTGCAGTCCGTGCGTACGCCCCAGAGCAGAATCCAAGAAATGGAAGGGACAGACCCGCTTGGTGTTCCAGCACAGCTACGACAAAGTCGGTGGGCAAGAGAGACTTGGCGCTGGTCGGTACTGCGTGTGATTAATGTGATTCCCCGTCAAATGCGGTGGCTGCGAGTGTGGGGTGTTCTCATCTGCCGCGAAACTCGCGGGTGGGTGGAACTCCCGAGACCATGTCCCCATACCCGCGGGAGCGGATGTCAAAGTCGCAAGGGTGCCCTGCTGCAAGAGCTGGGGGATTCGGGACCGCTGCTGGCAGAGTTTCGCCCCTGCTCCTCTTGCGGGCCCTGACGAAACTCGGGCGCGAGAGGTATCGTACGCGGCGCCCCGAAGCGTCATCAGCTCCGTCGTTATGAACACCGCTTGGAGCGGGCGAAACCGTCCGATAATAATACGCAGTGAACGGCGGAGCGATGCAAGGTTTCGAGCACCAAGGCGAGGACGTTGAACTTTTGGAAGGTGTCAAGGGTATGAGTGGCATCCGTGTGACGTCCAATGCGACGTTCGGTCGACAATTGATGGAAGATGCTCGGTCATCTGTAGAGGTGGCGGGGGAAGGTGCGACGAGTGCTGGGTATGTCAATGGACCAATGACAGTGTGGGGATGACTCGGTTGGATGGCGGCGGGGGCAGGGCAAAAAAGCGGGGACAATACGGCCATGGACAGGAGTGCAGTGGGGCCATTTGGGCAGATGTTGGAAGAGTACGTGAGACCACCGGGGCATCTGCGTCCCGACGGTCGTGGTCAGTCACACTAGGTGTGCAATTCCACAGACGAGACAAAGAGCTGGAATTGAAGGGAGAAGGGGAAACGTACTTTGAGCAGGGTAGGTACAGACCGTACAGCATGGTTTGGCTTAATGCCGAGCCGAGCCTCAGCGGAACAAGGCCACTGAATCTATTTCTCTCAGAACCGCGCACGCCAGTCAAGTTGTCCTGCCCTACTAGTGCTGTACTGTCTGGTCTGGGGGTGTCACTTGCGATGTCTCTGTTTGGTTTGGGCGGCTATCGATGTCGATTGTAGAGCGGCACATGCCTCACCCTTACCTCCCCTCTTTTTTTTTTTTTTTTTTTTTTTTTTCGAATCAATTATTGTCCGCTCCGATCCGCGTCCACCTGCCCTGTGTGTAACCCCACCTTGGAACGCGGTGGCTCCTTATAGGGGAGGGGATGAAGGGTGAGGCATCTCCGGGTGCATAGCACCCATGTGGGACTCGCTAGCTTAGATATTTACAGTTTTGTACTAATGATCTCTCAGCATGGGACTTTAACAATGCCGTGTTCTCTCCTGGGCATCATAAAATCGGCTTCTTTTTTTCTGCTGTCATGTAACTGGCCTGTGTTGTTCTGCTGCCTATGTGTGTGTGGGTAATAAAAGAAGGAGGGGAGGCCGATGTGTGTGTGATGCCCACTTAGGATGCACCGCTGTTGTTGTCGTTGCATACTACAGTTGCGGACAACCAAACACGACAATTTTGGGAAACACCTCCGGCTCATGAATACTGGTGCTCTGAATGCTCCTAGAATGTACATATAGCCTCTTGGGTTACATTAGGCCATTTCTCCTTGTAAAATTTAGTTATTCATATTTTTGACCCTCAAAATTTGGCCGTACCCCCAAAAAATTCGCTAAAATAGTGAATATATTACAGAAAGCTCCATTTGACTAGTCTGTTACAATTCTATTGAACACGTGTTGAAAAAAGGTATTGTTGAAGCCCTATCCGCGACACAACGCTGACCACCAAGCCACCTGCCGCCACTTTCTTACACATGACATTAGCAGCTCACAGACACAAAAGAAGACAAAGTTGGTCAAATAATTCATCAAGTTCAAAGAAACCATGTCTTGGCATACTGTCAGACTCATCGGGGAATGAGAAACCGACATCTACACAGAGGCCACAGGCACCAACTGTCATGAACCGTCATGACACCAAGTTACACCACAGAGAAATAACCGCCCCTGGCGGGATTGAACCCAAGTCTTGACCATGTGACTCGAAGTCACGTGATCTCTCCCCGAGTCCGAGTCACGTGACATCACGTGATCAGAAACCCCCGTTCAGTCACGTGATGTATCACGTGACTCCCTTAGTAATCCGCAGCACAGTCAGGTGACTGCCTTAGTAAAATCATGGAGAAAGTCGTACCACTTGGAGAGTGGCACCATTCCTTAGTATTTGATGATTGGCCAAAAGCCTTTCATTGTCCTTTCGTTGATTGGTCACGTGTATGATGACCTGCCCTAGAGCATGCGCACAGACCAGACTGCGCAGTATATAAGACCTAGTAACTCGTAGGAACAGTCCTCAGACTGTTCACTTGTATTTCCCCCAGACTCGCGACGGTCAATAATACTCTTCGGTTTTGATACCACCGTGTTGTAACCTCCACGCTGGACCATTCTAGTCCCCCTCGCGTTTACTCCCAAGTCGATCCCCTGTTCCTCCTGTCTACCTTTGCTTGTTACTCGCAAACGTACTCCTGTGGTATAGCCGCCTCCCTCAAGCCCCCACGTGCCCCTAGCCACGCTCACTCCCAGTAGTGAGTCGTGACATTTGAACAGTCTCACAAACCCAGGCCGCTTACCAAATACCCCTAGTGTCCTCTTTCACCTTCACCTTCCCCGACCCCGCTCAAAGTCCCATAGAAGGCTTCGAGGTCGTCTCACCCGTGCGTGACAACGACAACCCAAGTCCTCTCGACCTCCTTGCACGCGCCGCTGGCCTTGAAGAGGCCACCCGCCCCCAGTCCCCATTCCAATCCCAGTAGAGCGGCTGTCCCCGCTCACCTTTGCCCCTGTACGTCGCCTCCCGTCCCCAGCAGAATCGCCCACCGCTCCCCCTGCCCCCCTGCTTCCCCCGGACCTCCGGATCTTCCCGGACCCCGACACCTTTGCCCCGAGTCAGGACACTGACTCCCCCATCAACTACGAGCGCGTCGCCCCGCTCTCAACCCCATTCCGGTCTCCCCTGATCCCTCGCCCTTGTGCCACCCCCCGTTACTCCCTACGAGTACATTGTCACCTCCCGCTTCCCGACACCGGCCCCACGCTCCCCCCAGACCCCACAGACCCAGTACCTACGCCCCGCGATTCGGGACGTACCCCCAGTCAACCCCCAGAACTCCCCAGCCCCCTCGCACGACTCAGACGAAGAGAATCGTCCCGTGTACCCCTCACCCTTTAGGAACCCCCCCTGCACCCGTCAGCACCTCCCTCGTCACCACCCCCACCAGTTCTTAGTCCTTCGGTCCACCGTCCCGCCATTTCGTGAAAATTGGCGCCTGTTGAAGAAACTGGTCTTCAGAACCTCGTCAGCCGAATCCCTACTACCCGTGACCTCCGCAACTCCCTCCCCGCAGGTTCCTTCGTCACCCCGTTCCGCATTCCCTCCCCGCACACCGCCAAAGCTCACCCAGTCGACCGTACGCTTGCTGAGCGTCACGGTTTTGTTCCTGTTGTCTTGTGTTCTCGTCTTGGCGTGTACCAGCCAGACGATCACTTCCCCTTTGGCCGTCTTTGCTATAGTTTTAGCAATTCTCTTGTCACCCGTTTTGGTCAGTGTTCTGACCTGATTAAATTAGCGTTCCTCGGCACATCAGTAAATGTACAAAAAAGTTTTCGAGTTTTTGGCACTTTTGCCATGGTTTGCTCTGGTCAACAATTCAACCAGACTCTACAAGACTCTACAAGACTCACAACTCGCAATTGATTGTCAAAATTCGAATTAATTATATTTAAGTTTTTGCTAAGGCAGTGTTGTGGCAACTCCCAGAGTCGGAGCCACAACTGGTGGAGCCGTCAGTCTGGCTCTCTTTGGCCAAGCCACAATCGGTTAGTCAGCCGCTCAAACCCGGCTCGAGCCAGTCAACAAATAGGTCATATTTCGTGAGAACCAGAAATTTCGAATACGAAAATTCAGCCAATTGCTTTATATTGTATATGTACATTATTTTACAAACTTCCGAGTTTATCTAATTTATCTAATTTTTACTCTCCTATTCCCTCACACATCGGGTACGGGTTCCCGGTTTTTTTTAATGCAAAGGTTCAACTTGTAGTGTAGACTGTGTAGTTACTTTATTTAGAGTATATACAGGACATGCAGTAGTAAACAGCCGCTGCAAACTGAAGGACATTAACGCGCGAGGCTCGGCTCGCTGTTCTCGCGCCGGGCGCAGATCCCCAAAATGCGTGCTGCACCGCGAGTGGGACAGCGCGGGTGCCACAGTGCCCGCCGCCGTTCGCGTTGCACTGGCTGCGTGGCGCTCGCCGCCGTTCGCATTGCGTTGGCAGCGCGGCGCTCGCTGCCGTTTGCGTTGCACTGGCAGCGCAGTGCTCGCCGCCGTTCGCGTTGCACTGGCTGCGCGGTGTTCGCCGCCGTTCGCGTTGCTCTGGCTGCGCGGTGTTCGCCGCCGTTCGCTTGCACTGGCTGCGCGGTGCTCGCCGCCGTTCGCGTTGCGTTGGCAGC